>JZLH01S0475534.1:8772-20563 GCA_001188425.1 Eucidaris tribuloides
GCTTGAGGGAAAAAAGTAGCAATTATAGTAAACTTTGAAGTCGATTTTCTCTGAAATAAGTTTCGCACTGTCGTATCGCGATACGACGGTTCGGATGACCGCCGACGAATTGTACAGACAAACGAAAAATGTTGTCTGCCCACCTGCAAAGAAGGTCTAGTAAAGGCGCAATACGCAATATTTTTTTCGAGCGGAGGCTTCAAACATCGTTCAAAGAAAATTGAATCGTCGCTTCGGGGTCCGCTCGCTAGTCATATGGACTGCCATTCATAATAAACAATTCAAAAGGACCGCTATTCATAATATGGCATAAGATTTGCAATTCATATGGGTCATTATTCATAAGGACCATCCACCATAAGACAGAAGGTTGCTATTCACAACACGGAAAGGGGGTCGCTATTCATAATACCAAATCAGGGTCGTTAAATATAAGGGTCCCTATATTCATAAAAGAAAAAGAGGGTCGCTATTTATAAAGGTCAATATTCATAAGAGTCACTAGTCATAATCGAAAGAAGAGGGTCGCTAATCATAATGGAAGAAGCGGGTTGCTATTCATAATAGACGAAGAGGGTTGCGATTGGATAGCGACCCTGTATCCCCTGTATTATGGATATTTATGAATACCGGCACACTTCTGTTAGCGACAATCTTCTCCTTTTATAAATAGCAACCTTCTTCTCCTGTTATAAATAGCGACTCTTATGATTACCGACCCAGACTTAGTATTATGAATAGCAACCCTTATGGCTTATTATGAATAGCGACCCTTATGAGTAATAATCTTTTTCTTCATTTATGAATAGCAATCCGCTTCTAATATGGATAGCAATCCCTATGAATGATGGTCCCGAGTTTATGAATAGTGACCCTCTTTTCGCTTCAGAATAGCGACCCTTCAAATATAGGAAATTACACGTTATGAATAGTGGTCCTTATGACTAGCGACGTTATCCCGTAGCACCGAGTCTCGAACCTCCTTGGTTTTGTTATAAGATAATCAAATAATGTAAAAGGTGAACTATCAGCCGCGAGATTAAATACCTTTTTTTTTGGGGGGGGGTTCATGGAAAGTAATCAAATCATAATACTTTGATTGCTTTGAATTAAGCGAGAAATAGTCAAATGCTTGAACGCGGTCCAGTAAATCTATAGGCTAAGTTATTTTGGGCGTGGACGGTACGTGGGGATCGAATGGTGAGAACTGGCCTGGCGAGCAGTCGTGTAATGTGCCTCCTTAACTAATGAAACAGTAATAGAATATCTGCGTTTACATTTTCTATTTCTTACTTTGCATTAATTATTATACATGTACCTGGAATAATTGCGAATTTATACATCTATTCTCATCTATTTTTGTGATCTTTCCAGACCGAAGGATTTCAGAAAGGCTTGCACGATCATGGAACGGTATTCTTACAATAGCAAAATTTGGAGAGATGCGGGAATCTGTCGACGGTGCAGTCGGCTTGCTTCCCGTACAAGTTTATGCGACTGATTCGCACTGCAGTTCAAAGCTGATCGGACTCGTTCCGTTCTTCTCCGGTTGAACTTTGACCGTTGCCTCGTAGAGACCCCTCCCCGGAGTAGTTTCTATGGTAACCTGGTATATGACCTTGAACGCGTCATCATCGAGGACTTGACGTTGGTCATCGTCGTATGGCTTCATAAACGTGTAGATCTATACGAAAGGCAAGAATTTAATTTTATCAGGCTGGAAACAAATAAAAGAAATCCCATAGCTTATCCTTCTTATTTTATACAAAGACAACTAGAATCTACTTTGCTTTTGTCATGATCACACAAAATTCCTCCATAAAACATGCGATATAAATTCATTGATAGTTATTAATCGTTTGAAAAGGTTTAAAAAAGGGGTTTTATTTTCTGCATTTCAGTAACATTACATGAATAGCATATAACAAAATTATAATATTATTGATAATACACTGTACAAATGATCACTGAAATAATACAAAGTACACAAATTGCATTATAAACATTACATGAACAGAAAAAGTTAAGATAATTGTTTATACTAGCAGGGTATACTACAGTACATGATGGCAGAATATATTTTAAATGCAGAAGGGCGTCGCCATAAGCTGGGCTTGAAAGGACGGACGGAGCGTACGTTATCATTGGCAAGCTTTTTGTTGACACAATACCTACTATATCATTTGTGAATTTTGTAATGTTCGTAAATGATAGAAGGCGCTGGTTTCAAGTTCAACGCAGCTAGCTGGTTGGTCTGTCCACAAAACTTATGGACATATTTTCATGCACTGACTGTGACGTTTGTGAGTCATGACAAGCTGAATATAAAAAAAAAAATCAAAGCCAGTTCACTGCATTTTAGCATCTAATCCAAAATGTATTGTATTTCATTGTACATTTCAGTCTAATGTAATTTTCAACGAATTAAGCATTTGTTGAAATCCGCATCATGATACCCAAACTAAGCCTTTCTTTCCCTTCATGCACATGATGTAGGGGCGGCGCCAGGGTAAAATCATCGGGGGACGAAATTAGCCAGAAAAAATTTTGCCGGCCATTTTTTTTTTACTCACCAAATATCAAGCGAACAAGGAGGATGTGTGTGTGTGCGTGTGTGTGGGGGGGGGGCGGGGGGGGGGGGGGTGGCCGACGACGCAACAAATTTTGCTGGCCAAAGACATTTTTTTACCCGCTAAATAGTAGCGAACAAAGTTTTCTACGCGCCAAATAGCGTATATATATATATATATATACATATATTTCGAGTTAAATTCAACACATACTGTATTTACGTACCTTATCTTTTGCAACTGTCCGCTGACTGAAGACAATATTTGATAGACGAAGCATAGCACAGTAATATCGGTGAACAGACGTCAAATTATGGATGGTATTCAGCACGAAATGTGCTACTCTGTCCACCTGACGAATACAACAACAACAAAAACATCAACATCATAAAATCATCAATAACACGAAAATGTTGTACCATCAAGACAGAATTGCACTAAATTACTCTGTGAGGTTGGGCTAGATAGGGCCCCTGAGACAAATAAATTGAATAATTTTGCATGGCATTTTCCAATGACGCATAAATTTTTCACTCGAAAATTGTTTCACTCGAAATACGAGGTCCAATTTTTTTCCCGGTCACGCAAACCGACGAAAAGTCGCTCAGCAAGAGAGGGCGGCCGGGGGGGGGGGGGGTGGACGGAAAAAAATGTTCACTCCAAATCCGAAGCTAAAAAAAAAAGAATCCCTACTTCATTGTTAGGGGGGGGACTCTGCTCCCCCTGCTCCCATAGGTATGCTAGTGATACTCGTTTATAGCTTCTAAGGAGAGGTCATCAAAATAAAAAGCCTTATCCAACGGTACAAAATACATGAAAGAGATTTTATAAAGGATCTCTTGAATGAGAGTACGGCAAATACACTCAATTCTTTTAAGATCCAATTACGCTCAATCAACATGTCATCGTTAACATAATGCAGCAAATTCCTGGTTTATTCTTGTTATATTCGTATACTTAAAACCAAACTTTTTATGTCGTGTTGGTTACCCGGTTTTCGTTACTCGTTCTGTTTTGTTTTGTTAAGCTTTCAGTTCAGCTTAGTTCACTTTAGTTTAGTTTAGTTTAGTTTAGTTTAGTTTAGTTTAGTTTAGTTTAGTTTAGTTTACTTTAGTTTAGTTTTAGTTTTAGTTGAGTTAAGTTTGATTATATATTTGTTATGTTATTTGTCTATTACTATATCTTTGTGGTTTTTGTACAGTATAATTTTTCATTTGTATGTAATAGGCTAAAAGCAGGCCTCTTGGCTCTGAAAGGATTACCCTGTTTTTAAATAAAACTGAATAAATAAATAAAAAAATAAATAAATGAAGAGAACGACGGTTTTCATGTCCAGTAAACTAATAAGACGCATCCAACTGAGTTGGATGTTCATCGTGGTTTTGAGGAGAAACCGTGATTTTTATTGCAAAAGAGACCCTTGGATCTTTTCCTGACCTCGGCAGATCAGTGAATATGCTGTTATGATGTGTTCTATAGCTTACTTTCCACATGTGTCACCTGTTTAAAATCACTTCTATAGTTGTCTCTAGATAAATATTGCTAGAATAGTGGATTTAAAAAAAAAAGTCATGAGTTTATTTGGTGATATTTACATGCAGACATGAGGTTTCATGATGTACCGAGAATGTTTATACTCCAGAACATGCAGTTTTATGATTTTGGAACATATTACATTTTGTATTCTCAGGGTATATATAGGCCTACACACTAAGAAAAATAGGTCCAACTTTTCACCTTTAAAGGTGCAGACCAATGTCACACTGGGAGCACCTTGACGGGTGCAACTTTGCATCTTTCAGACTTTAAAGGTGTACCCCAGTGTGAAAGGTGCAAATGTAGGAAAGCCAACCCACATGTGTTTCTTTTATGTTACCTTATTCATTGCAAGCTATAGCTTTCTCCAACAATGTATTTCAGTGTACCCATCCTTTTGTTATATCAGTTCCTTACAAATGTAGCCATCCGTTAAGTCACTCCACCCGGTTACTATTATGTTAATCACCCTTTCCCCTTAGCTTTCCAGTATACTTTGTTATGTTGGTGACACGACATATGCTCCGGCGACAAATGCTCCGACGACAATTGCTCCGAAAAATGCGAAAAATGCTCCGCGACATTTGCTCCGTCGACAAATGCTCCGGCAAAATTTGCTCCGACGACAAATGCTCCGGCGACATTTGCTCCCGCGGCGTCATTTGCTCCGGCGATATTTGCTCCAGCGACAAATGCTCCGGCGACATTTGCTCCGGCGACAATTGCTCAGGCCTAAGGTGCGACAAATGCTCCGGCGACATTTGCTCCGGCGACAATTGTTCCTCAGGTGCGACAAATGCTCCGGCAACAATTGCTCCTAAAGTGTGACAAATGTTCCAGCGACAAGTGCTAAGGCGATATTTGCTCCGGCGACATTTGCTCCGGCGACAAATGCTCCGGTGACATTTGCTCCGGCGACATTTGCTCCAGCGACAATTGCTCAGGCAACAATTGCTCTGGCGAAAGGTGCCACAATAATTCCAAAGGTGCGACAAATGCTCCGACAATTGCTCCTACGACATTTGCTCCGACGACAGTTAATCCAAAGGTACGACATTTGCTCCGATGACAAATGCTCCGGCGACAAATTTATCCAGGGCCCCATGGGAGATTAACTTATTGTTGAATGGGCTCCCTGGCAAAATATTTGAATAAATAAATAAATAAATAAATAAAATGCTCCGGTGACAATTGCTGCGGTGACACTTGCTCCTACGACAATTACTTCAGCGACAATTGCTCTAAAGGTACGACAATTGCTCCAGCGACAATTGCTCCGACATTTGCTATTTAAGGTGTGACAATTGCTCTTACATAATTATGCTCAAAAGGTTCGATAATTGATCCAGTTACAATTATTCCTCCCACGACATTAGCTCCGATGACATTTTGTTCCAAACGTGAGACAATTTCTAGGGCGACAATCGCTCCGCTGACATCACTCCGGCGACAGATGCCCCGGTGACTTATGGTCAATCGCAAAAATGCAAAATTGAGCGAGAAACCTTAATTTACCCCTTCTCACAATCTTATTCTATGCTCAGATCATGCTTAGTCATACTAATCCAAGTCTCTGGAACTGTCTTGAAAGTGACATTACATATAAAAGACCACCGTTATGTTGCAAGAACAAGGTTAAATGATATTGTCATAGTATTGATGATTGGTATCAGTGGCGTAACTACGGGGGGGGGGCACAGGGGGGCACGTGCCCCCCCTCCCAATCGGCCGGCAAAAACGAAGGAAAAGAAAAGAAAACTAAAGCGAACTGAGCTAGAAATTGTGCTTATAGTGCACCTTTTGAAATAGATATTTATTGTAAGTACTACTCATTTTATTCAAGAATTTTGTTGTGTTTGTTCTGGTTCTGGTCATGTACTGCATAAACTCCGCTAGATGTAATATGCAGGCGCAAGTCGCCTGAGCAAATTTTTACATTAATTATGAAAGTAAATACGTTCTTTTGAAGTTATTGTATAGGTTTGCGCATCAATGTGGATTATCAGGCGTTCCCATGTTATCAATCGTGTTAGACTGAGAATAACACCCCCCCCCCCCCGTGGAATAATTTCCCCTTCAAATCTTTCGCTCGTAGAATTTCTCTCTATTATTAACAGTGATAGCGTAGGCAATTTTCCAGATACACTTATCAAAATCAAACAATTTTTTGCAGACATTTTCCCTCCAAAATTCATTCACTCACGTGGCACACCTTTTGCGTGTGTACCATTTTGCAACGCATTCAATTCAAATCGGAGAGAGGGGATATATGACCTGAATAAACACTTGCATAATTCTGTTTGTATGCACATTGAAGTATGAAATATTTCGAATTACCAGGACCGTATTCGGGGGAGGGGGTACGTTCAAAAGAATGTATTTCTATTATAGGTTTTTGATTATTCTTGAATGAAGGCCCTAAATTTCACGAAACAGTCATGACAGGGGTCAAAATAGTCTCATAAAACCGCTAGAACCCATGAACTTCAGGGGGCTCCGCCCCCTGAACCCCGACATATACCGCCATGTTTTGAAAATCATCTGCTATCAGCATTTTATACCGTGGAAGTGCCAAACAGTTCTTAAGTTGGGGGGTGTTTTGTTTTGTTTTGTTTTATCGTTGTCGACTGTAGCTGTTCATTTAAAAAACAAAAGTGTTATCAAAAGGTCACAAAAAGCTTATAAAACCGATCGAACTCATGTTCGAGCTTCAGCTTCAGGGGGCTCCGCCCCCTGACCCCCGACAATCACCACCATGTTGGAAAAATGACCTGCTATCGGAATTTCAGACTATAGGGCCTACCTTCGAATGAAGTTACGACAAAATGGCGTGGTTTAGTTATTGACTGTCTATTTCAAAGAAAAATAGTTTAGCAGAGAGACAAAATATCCTTATGAACTGCTACAAGCAGTAAGGGTCAGGGGGCGGAACCCCCTGACCCCCACCAATACGGGACCCTATACTTCGAATTCTATAAGGTGGGCCCCTGGAAACCATCCATTAGGATGGTCAGCCATTCCCCCTGTCATAGGTCCGTTTTCTTGACTTACACGCACCTCTCCTTTGAAATATCATGGCTACGGGCCTGCAAAACGCATTTTTCTTCTTAAAATTTTAAAGTTTTCCAAACCGCTCGCTCGCTACGCTCGCTCGCGGAATCGCCTTTTCACCATACATACAAACAAATATTCCTTATATAAAATGAAACTGCTAGTTAAGCCGCGAGCTTCTGAGAACGGAGCTCCTTTACTCCCACCCGGGACGGGGACCCTACTTGGAATTCTATAAGGTGGGCCCCTGGAACCTATCCATTAGGGTGGTCTCTCCTCCCCCTTGTCATATGGCCGCTTTTTTTTACTTATACGCATCCCCTATCCATTATCCTGTCTAGGGGCCTGAAAAACGCATTTTCCGTCTTAGAATTTCATAGTTTTCCAAACCGCTCGCTCGCTACGCTCGCTCGCGGAATTGCCTTTTCACCACTGACATTCATACCAACATAAATTCACTTCAAAATAAGCCTATACATTAAAACAGCTATTTTTATTTAAAAATTGTTGAATTGGGTACATTTTAACATAAAAATAGAAAAACAAACCCTTGATAGGGGTACCCCTATCCCCGCCCCTATTACACGCTTAGCGTTCACAGCGTTTAAAATCCACCATCTGAAAATGCAATTTCGACTGAGCGACTGGGTGCCCCCCCCCCCCCATGAGCTGACCCACGGTACGCCACTGATTGGTATTGCTTGAATCTAATCTTATCAGCACATTAAGCTTATTCAGCACATTAAGCTGTACGTTGTTATTTTACCTTATTTCGCCCTCTCTTTCATTGTTTAGTAGGCATTTTTTGTCTCGCAAGTCCGTTACTCCTCATACTGAATATTGCATAGTTGTAATCTGTGTCACGTGATACTTCAATCTGGCCACATTTCCCCATCATTGTCTTCAACAATATTCTTTGTTGGTGGTGATTCAAATTCTGTACAAGCTTTTGTTTCAGGGCATTCCTCAATTCTACATAGAGTATACTTATATTCTCTTAGTCGTTAAAGGCATTAACAATGTTTCCAGTTTAAACAATCAAAGCTATATTGTTCTGCTTGCTATTGGTGTCATTGATAGGTTCTCAAAATGAAGCTTTGATTTGTGACAGGAAACTTTTGTTAAGTGCTTTGAAAAAGCGAAAATCTATTGATCTATTGGATAACCCAATTTACAATGCATGTTTTCCCCCATACACTGTCATTCTTAGCTATATAGCCTACTATAATAAATAATCAAATCTCTGTTTGTGAACTATCTATAGGCTTTTCTTAAAAATGTTTGTAGAAAAAGTTCAGCCCCGAGACGCGTATTTGGTGTTACACGCGCCGAGACAGTCAGCCACTCAACGTGTGCTATACGCACCGTGTAAGGCATATTCAATCATTAATATTTCCACTTTACCTTGGGCATTATAAATGAAAGATGTACCATTTTGCAGGAAAAAAATCAATCCAATGTCAATATTTGGAATTTTTGGTGAAGAGAACTATGAAATAATCCATCGAAAATAATCAAACAAAAAATTTACAAACCTACATTTTCAATAAAAGAAGATTGTAAATTCCAAGGTAAATTGTAAATCTAAATTCCAAGGCTATTCTCATAATTTTAACGTACATTTGGCTCTGCTAAAAAAAGTTCTATGTCATATCCTATAAAAGACAGTAACCCTTTATACCTCAGAAAGTAAAGAGCTTATTTCAGTACTTAAAAGGCCTTTTGTTTTCACTCCGTTCGCATTACTGTTCTGTGTTATGCAAAAGGTTACTGTTGTGATCCTGTAATTGCTTTTCTGATTTTGATTAATACAAAAAAAAGAATAGTTTATTCATCACACTTTTACTCTGTTTCAGACTTGAAGTAAAAATTATGCTTTCTTTCTGGAAATTTTTACAAAATCACTACATACTAAACAGACTAATAGGCCTTATACGCAGGATTTTTCCCCGGGATTGGGGGGGGGGGGGGATATTATCTACAATCGTGGGACAACGCAAGTGGGTTAGCATATGTCGTCGAAGCAAATGTCGTAACTTTGGAGCAAATGTCGTATAGGAGCATGTGTGGCACCTTGTCGTCTGAGCATATGTCACTTGTGCATTTGCCGCATCTGAGGAACTATTGCCGCACCTTAGTTACTATTGTCACCGGAGCAAATGTCGCCGGAGCAATTGTCGTCGGAGCATTTGTCGCACCTTTGGAACTATTGTGGCACCTTAAGAACTATTTTAGCTGGAGCAAATGTCGCCGGAGCAATTGTCGCCGGAGCAAATGTCGCCGGAGCAATTGTCGCCGGAGCAAATGTCGCCGGAGCAAATATCGCCGGAGTAAATGTCGCCGGAGCATTTGTCGCGGAGCAAATATCGCCGGAGCAAATGTCGCCGGAGCATTTGTCGTCGGAGCAAATGTCGCCGGAGCATTTATCGACGGAGCAAATGTCGCCTGAGCATTTGTCGCGGAGCAAATGTCGCGGAGCATTTGTCGCATTTTTCGGAGCAATTGTCGTCGGAGAATATGTTAAGGAACCACTTATGTTACCCTATCCTCATTGGTCATTTGATGATAGGATTCTTTTATTTTGATTTGGCTTTCCCATTTCCTTTATTCTAATTGGTTAGAGGAGTTATTCGAGTTTGATTTACATATGATTTGAATAAGTATTTCTTTGAGTTAATTGCCTGGGCAAGATAGCCCATGTTTTAAGTATTAAAAGTCAGTCTCTATCAGGAATCCATCGAGTCAAGACGTGTCTCTGTCCTGCCTCCGTCTACACATACACTACGCCATCGGCCACTTTACACAAAGTTGCACCCGTAAAGGCGCTCCCAGTGTGACATTGCTAAAGGTGCAAAGTTGAACCTATTTTTCTCAGTGTGTACTTACATTTGTGTCAGCTCCCGGCGATACGTTTTCCCAATTTAAACACGCACACCAGTGGTCGGCAATGCCCGCATGATGACATTGTCTTTCCTTGGGAATTTCAGTGGCAAGGAGACTTAGATTCCTTTTGGTCAGACTTGAGTCTTCCGGTTCCAAGTTGAGCACGAACTGCAGCGTGGCGTGGATATCTAATGGTGTCGTCAGTCGGTTTGCGTTGGTGTTTAAATTACGGAACGCCTTTGGATGAGCATCTCTGAACCAAGGCGGAAGAACGAAGGACATGAATGGAAGACGTTCTTCAAATTTGCCTTGGATGGTACGTCGAACCGCAGTGTAACGGGCACCGTGGTCGCCGAAGACAACCAGCAATGTGTTATTGAGAGCACCAGACTGGTACGTGGATTGACTTGAGAAAAGTTACGAAATCATCGTCCATCAAGCCGAGTCTGTGGACATTGTTATGCGTCAGTTCGGTGTAGAATGAAAAGCCGAATTTCGGAGTCTCAGGGTACGATGTCAAAAAATCCTTCACGTAATCAAGCATGACGTTGTAGCTCAACTCTGGTCCTAAACAAAGCCTATCTGGTTCGTACTTATTCCAGAATGTCCGCATGTAATGGTCGGTGGGTTGGTCCTTAAAACCGTTAAGACGGTAATTAAACGTGGAGTAGATTGGTTCGTCTTCAGCGAACATCGTGACGTAGCCAGCTTTTTCGAATGCTTTCCACACAAACGGATACCCATCAACAAATTCGGACCCACTTTGCCCCTTCCCCTGCCCCTTCCGAGTGTTGTCCGGAAGTTCGTCTACTGTCTGACCCGTGAGCATTGGAACTAAAGCACCCACTGTTGCATCGGCAACAATGTTATAATTCTTCAACACAACTGCACCGAGTGTTTCAGTCAGATATGCATATGACTTTGGCGATTTACGAATGAAATTGAGACGTGACGTCGAATCTACGCCAAACATTATCACATTCATTCCGAGTCTATGTTCATGATACTTTGCGACATTCTCCTGCTGTTGAAGTTTCTTCACAACTTTAGGTAAACGGGCTATTTGTACATGTTTGTCCATATGTGGTAAGTCCCTGTCGTTTGCACTAAATAACCTTGCACTGAAGTTGTCAATATAAAATCGGAGAATAATGAAATCGCCTGGAACTTCAAGGAACAGTGGAACTACGTGGCAGTATTGCCGGTAAAATTGTGCACGATTGGATCAGAAAACTTAGTAGACATATCGTCTATCCTCTGTAAGGCAGTTAGGCTACACCACCTGTAAGACATTCCTCGCACGTTGCTGTGATTTAAGAACACTCGACCATCCTTGATATATGTTAGCTTGTACCCTTGACACTGAGAGCTGGAAGGGCTTTCCAAGAGACCCGCGAACTCCGCGTCATTAAACAAAGTGAGGTCCGGTGTCTTGCAGGCAAGTCCAGAATTGTTGATCGGTGTCATGTCAGAAAGTGGGTTCGTTTGAAACTGGTTCTCTATTGTCATTCTGGAAAATTCTCGCATGGATGTCCTTCCAAGTACATAAGCAGTTTGCTGTGAATGTTTACTCAACTGCAACTGGTTGGCTTGAAACATATGAAAGGCGTCAGAGCGACGATTACCAACAATCCAAAATAAATCTGCTTTCGGTTATTCAATAGTTTCCACATCGATGCATGATTTCTATAGCAATGGTGTGATCCCATATTCTTTTCTCGGTTTCACAAACGTACTATTAGCTAGTTTGT
>JZLH01S0475534.1:20613-36410 GCA_001188425.1 Eucidaris tribuloides
CCCCCACATTATCACATTCATTCCGAGTCTATGTTCATGATACTTTGCGACATTCTCCTGCTGTTGAAGTTTCTTCACAACTTTAGGTAAACGGGCTATTTGTACATGTTTGTCCATATGTGGTAAGTCCCTGTCGTTTGCACTAAATAACCTTGTACTGAAGTTGTCAATATAAAATCGGAGAATAATGAAATCGCCTGGAACTTCAAGAAACAGTGGAATGTCAGCATCATACGTGGCAGTATTGTCGGTAAAATTGTGCACGATTGGATCAGAAAACTTAGCAGACATATCGTCTATCCTCTGTAAGGCAGTTAGGCTACACCACCTGTAAGACATTCCTCGCACGTTGCTGTGATTTAAGAACACTCGACCATCCTTGATATATGTTAGCTTGTACCCTTGACACTGAGAGCTGGAAGGGCTTTCCAGGAGACCCGCGAACTCCGCGTCATTAAACAAAGTTAGGTCCGGTGTCTTGCAGGCAAGTCCAGAATTGTTGATCGGTGTCATGTCAGAAAGTGGGTTCGTTTGAAACTGGTTCTCTATTGTCATTCTGGAAAATTCTCGCATGGATGTCCTTCCAAGTACATATGCAGTTTGCTGTGAATGTTTACCCAACTGCAACTGGTTGGCTTGAAACAATATGAAAGGCGTCAGAGCGACGATTACCAACAATCCAAAATAAATCTGCTTTCGGTTATTCAACAGTTTCCACATCGATGCATGATTTCTATAGCAATGGTGTGATCCCATATTCTTTTCTCGATTTCACAAACGTACTATTAGCTAGTTTGTAAACGCACGGAAAATAAGTCTAATGATGTGTAATCGTCGATGGCGAGTCTTGTTCGCGACGGTTGAGGAATTCATCATTTGGGGCTTTAACGGATGAGTGGCTATGTGCCTTTGATAAAAGTCTCATTGAAGGCGCTCTTTATATAAACTTGAGACGCGCTTTTGATACGGTCAATACTTCCATTTCACTGCAGAAGCTGAAGAAAATAGGACTAAGTGATATGGCGTTAGCATGGTTTCACTCTTATTTAAATAACAGAAAACAACTTGTTGAGGCCGTAAAGGGAATTCAATCCAAAGAGCGTAGTCTGTCTTTAGGAGTGTTTCAAGGATCCATTTTGGTCAAACGTCGAAGTGACCACAATAGACTTACTTTTATTTATCCATGCCGTTTCGGGTAAACATTAATGCTAGCTATATGTTATCGGGCACATAGTGTTCATCCACAAGGTACTTATACAGTTTTGGACATTATGTAATAGCAATTCAAGTATGAGAATTCCGCATCCAGCTGAGTAGCGAGAGGCCCCGTGACTGGATTATGGTTAGGCCTAAAAAAAAATGTGATGTTGCCCTCAAGCGACCGACCGTAAAATGCGAAAAAGCAGCGTCACCATTTTTTTATGCAGATCCAAAGTATACAAACTCACCATTTTGGGGAGAAAATGTGAGAATTGAGAAAGAAGTTATTAAGATTCCTATTCAACAACACTTTTATATGCGTTTTGCCCATTTGAAATACCCAAAAGAAAATCGGGGAAACTCGACTCTCACACAGTTTCGTCCTACATATACTAGGTGTTACAAATTTTGTTTTGTTAATTTTGATAGGTAATAGCACAAAACTATACACCAGATAATACTGGCATGAGTTTGGGTTATAGCTGAAGAGTGAACATTTTTGTTGGAGGCGGGTTTCAATACGATATCAATAATCAGTTTTATGTAATTCATTCTTATTTAAAAAGTTAGAGTTCAGATTTTGCTCAAAGTTAAACCCCCTGTACAAAATTGAGACTGTACAGAAATCAAATGGTGTGTGTCAGTGTGTGTGCCTTGTCCTTCCTTGGCTGTGGATAGTGAAAAGTCTAGCAGTCGCTAGGCTACTAATGAATATTAATAAAGCATTTATCTCACTAGACACACACTCTTACACGCATTATTTGTTTTCAGTGCAGTCTCAATTTTGTACAGAGAGCTGGATATTGAGCAAAATCTGAACTAACATTTTAAATAAGCCTGAATTACATAAAATTGATTATTGATATCGTATGGAAACCACCTATAACAAAAATGTTCACTCTTCAGCTATAACTCATACTCATGCTAGTGTTATTTGGTGTATAGTTTTTGTGTTATTACATATCAAAATTAACAAATTTTATTTTTAACACCTAGTACTTTCTTAGTACAGTACGTACATGTGTATTGGTGACCTCCGGGTTTTGCTGTCGTGAAAAATTGAATTAAAAAAGAAGTACAAAATCAACCGACCGACCCCATTTTCAAAATTTCCGACTTGAGGGCAACATAACTTTATGGTCTTACAATACCTCATTTTAAAGGAAATTTTGTGAATTTTCCGAAAATAAGCATATTAGTTGCCGCAACGTTTATCATCATCATGGAAACCAGCTTTGAATAAACCACGCCACCTTTTCTACCATAAGTACAAAAACTTAACACTATGAAAATTTTACATATTATTTTATCTATGACGTCGAGTGAGCATTCATAAGAGTTGATACAAAACGATAAAACCATCACCTTGACCTTGACCTTGACCTTTACTTTTAATTTTACCTTAACCGTTTTGGTTATTGATGTACCTTTCCGGGGATGAAACCACTGTATATAAAGAAGGACTGGTGCTGGACAATCAAGCATGAAATTGAAGAAAATACTTACCTAATCTTGTTGCCTAGCAACATCATTTTCCCTAGCAGCCATTTTAGCTCATGCACAAATGTGCGAATTTTCAATGCGATTTCTTTTTGTAATAACTACACAAAATTAATACTTAATACGTTTCATTAATATATCATTGATTTGATACTTAAGTGACGTCAGAGTAGAAAAATAACCACACACATACATACACACAAAAAACAACCGCACACTACACATACACGCACAAACACACACACACAACCACACTCACGCACTGCGCGCACACACACATACACACAAACACACACACATACACATACATACACACATACACATACACTGCACACACATACATACACACAAAAACAACCGCACTCACGCAATACATACACACATACACATACACTGCACACACATACATACACACAAAAACAACCGCACTCACGCACTACACATACACGCGCGCACACACACACACACACAACACACACACACGCAACCACACTCACGCACTGCACACACACACACACACACACACACACACACACACACACACACACACACACACACACACACACACACACACACACACACACACACACGCAACCACACTCACGCACTGCACACACACACACACACACACACACACACACACACACACACAACACCGACACTCACGCACTACACATACCGTACCCCGGGGTCCGGGGGGGGGTCACTGTCATTACAAGGTGTACACCATGCGCGTGTGAAAAAACGAGTAAAAGGGGTTGTTTTTCACGGTTGGACGATGTACTCGCGTACATTGAAAAGGGTATGAAAATCGCCAAAATCAGGGAAAAGGGTATACTTTTAACAGAAGGTTTAATTTAATTTTAAAAGGGTATCTTTCAGACTTGAATACTTGTTTAGGGTATTCTGAGATCGACAGATAATTACTTGTTTAGAGTCTATTTTGAAAGTCCTTACACGCGCATGGTGTACACCTTGTAATGACAGTGCCCCCCCCCCCCCGGGACTTATACCCACAGATGCAGAAATGCAGATTTTAAAAAGTAAAACATAACAAATATATCAAACATCATTTTTTTGCATCGATTTAACCATGGTTTAATTATTTTATGAGCGGAGCGTGTAAATGTTATTTTTAGTTTAGCTATTTGTCTTGTTTGACAAGAAGTCGCAAATAATTTCAATTCAGCATGGAAATGTGTCATTAGAATTTGCCCCCCCCCCCAGCGATCGACCGACAGGGTATATTCCTCTTTTTAAAAGAGTATTGATTAAGTTTTCGTGCAAATTGGTCTCATGGCAATGCCCTGAATATTTTGGATTGACGAAACTAAGTGAAATCCCGACGAAAGTGGTAGCAAAAAATGAATTTTGCGCTGAGATGCTCAGTGACTGTGACGAATTGAAACTACAGTCATGGACAAAAGTTTGGAACATGTTTTTCTCCCAAATGCAGTTTTTTAATCATATCAAGAACGGGTTTCTTGACCTGAAGTAGAGCTTGGGGCGGTGCCACAGGGGGTCAGGAGGGTGGGCGGCCACCCCCTATTTTTTCAAACTTATTAAAATGACGGGAATTTAACTGTTTTTCGAAAATATTGCCTCCTTCCCTCTATTGTTGTTGATTTGGCTATTGAAAAAAATGGCGGGCAAAAAATGTTTGTTTGTTTTTTTGTCGTCGTCGGCCCCCTGCCCCCTGCCCGCTTGTCGGATGCTGTTCGGCTTGCAGTTTGGCTGGTTAAAAAAAAAATTGGCAGGCAATATTTTCCCGACGGATTTCGCCCCTCCTAAATTTTACTCTGGCGCCGCCCCTGAGTCGAGCTCATTTGAACTTAGTAATGATCTGTTCTGCATGGGTGATTGATCATTATTCGTAAGAAATCTGCACTTTAACACAGGGCTACGCAAAGAAATAAAAATGTTCCAAACTTTTGTCCAGGACTGTATAAGTGACGAAATTGCGTGACATCATAACAGATCCCAAAGTTGTCAAAATAGTTGACAAAAGACGAAATTGAAATTAACATTAGCATGGCCATGACATCTATAAAGACGAATCTGAATTGACAATTTTTTTTTGTTATTGGATGAAAACAGTTTGAAAATGAGCAAACTTTTGTCACAATTGTAATTACACGATCTTAATAATTAATTTCTCTTCACTCCTATTCCCAAAGGGCTTTAAAGACAGTCGTCATGCTTTTTTTTTTTACTAGTATGCACGGAAAACTGTATTATTGACGGTAATTCCTTCTTCTACGAATGGGACTGAGAACTTGCCTCAGTAATTATCTCATGAATGCACAAATAAAACTTGGGAGAACAAATGTGTTTTCTCATCAGCAACTTAATCTTAATCAATATGTTATGATATTTTTTCAGTACCAATCTGGAGAATACAGAACATTTTTTTCTAGAGCGTTATTTGGTCAATGCCCTACAGTCCGAAGAAAACAACCAACATCTTGACTTGCTACAAATTACTGATTCATTGACATAAATTATTCATTGCCATGTACAGTGGAGAGCTCGATTTGCAACTCTTGTAAGTTCAATATTGTACCACGTAAATATTGTAAGGTTATTGGCCTTTTTGTTTTATTTTGTGAATTTGGTCAAGAATTTGAGCAAATATTTGGAGGAAGAAATAAAAAAAGAGCAAAGAAAATGAAGAAAAAAAAGAGTCCATGTGTGATTACTTGGTCTGTACATGGTTGTTTGAGTGGAAGGAGGTGACAACACGCCTGAGTGGTGTGATGGTGAGGATAAGTAAACTTTGGAAGTCTTTAGTATTAATGCATTAAACATAGGTGAGTGGGAGTATATGCATTTTCAAGAGTTCTCCACCTTCCAGATATTGGGCTGAATTAAATGAGCAAGTCTCCCAATGAAGCGATAATATAGGGACAAACACAAAGGAGAGCTGTTTTTAAACACAGATGTCACTTCTTGTTAGAAAGTTGGATTTCGTTTGGAAAAGTTCTCTATTATTGTGAAGCATGAAAAAAAGTTCTTGACGTGGCGTCCGTAATAAGAATTCCTTTTCTTGAATTTCTATGAAGCTGCGGGAGGCGATCTCTCCTCGGCTTCGCACGGAGGAGCTCGGGCGCATCCGACCAGAACGGACTCATCACCCTGATACCAGGAGAGTACGAGGGAAAGACCCCCGTCGGTTCGGGGACTGTCTCCCCGGTCAAGCCCCGTGCAGATGTACCGCATGTCCGTACACTGGGCAATAGGATCGCGTAGATGGAAGTCGACGTTTTCGAAGAGGAACGGCTCCGTTGTCTTGTACGACTGGGATGCCTGCTGCTCCGAGAGGGTCTGTGCCTGGAAGCCAAACCTGATGAATGATTTAAGGACGATAGAATATTATGACCATTAATTAATCATTACTAATTCATTGTAAGTAAACATTTGTGTATAAACGTTCATGAAATAGATATACAAATATGTATTTGTATATAAATGTGCATAAACCTAGATATGCAAATATATATTTGTACATAAATGTGCACAAAAACGTGATTAACAATGTAATATATATAGGCCTACACCTGAATATTATATCCGCATCTTTCAAAACTGAGCTATTAACTCAAACCTCAGGCTCTTGCATAATTTTTGCTGTATACTCTCTGTATACACGTCCAAGAGATAATACTTGATCTGTTTATTTTATTTTACTGGACTAGAAACAGAGTGACTTCTACTGTATGGAATGGCTTTCCAGGCAGCGTTACTACCACTAGGCCACGCTTTATGACAACAGTCACGGGTAAATAAATTCCAGTATCAAAGAATACATTTCTATCTCTTAGCAGATTAAATATTTATTAAATGTAAAGCCTCGTTTACTCTATATTCCCGGCGGCCACGGCGACCACGTTTTCAGGCCACCGTGGACAAAACTGGATGGACGTGAGACCACGCGGAAGGACGGGCTGGGCAAACGTGACAGTCCGTGTTGCCGTGGATGCCGGGCCAGATTTTTAACCGTCAAAAAATTTGCCACGGTAGTCACGGTGAGGATGAGAACTTAGGCCGTAGGAAAACGAGGGAACGCAGTAAAACTCGAAAGTACGTTATAGGCGTAACAGCACTTGGAGGTGATCCGTAGCGGGTCTTTCCGAGTGGTCTTACGTCCATCCCGTTTGTCCACGGTGGCCTGAAACGTGGTTGCCGTGGCCGCGGGAACATAGTGTAAACGCGGCTTAAGGAATGAAAGTTCCTACAAGTCTACGAATAAAACGACACTCTTCGTGCAAAAATATAATTCCTATAGGGTAGGACCCACGTTAATACACTTCTTAAGTAAGTATGAATTAATGAACATCCATTTTTCCTCATGTACCTTGGTCCAGCACCGCTACTGCTCGGCGAAGCCCAGGCGCTAAGTCGCCATAGTCCCACACCTTGGACATCAGTTGTATCTTCGGTCTCGTGGAACTTGATCTTAACTCGGAGTGAAACTCTGTTGTCTCGGCTGCCTGAGACGATGGCGCCATTACTGGTTATTTCCGGTTTTACCTTCCTGATGTTTACACCTGGGACACAAAATAATTCCACATTTTAATGTCCTGCGTGATATTATCAGCTTTCTGTTCATTATCAAGCTTGTCATTGTTGAATTCAATTTCTTTTAACAAAAAGGATGAAAATCAACCGGAAAAAAATATTTGCAATGAATGGCACCGTGAACGGTTCATTTGAAGATCATTTAAATGTGGAATGACAATAATATAATAATACCGTAGATCACTAGGGTATACAAATTGTATCTACCGTCGTTAAGGATTAGAAAAATCAAGAAATTTGTGTTTTCAAGTTAGACAGCATAATTATCTTAATGAATAGTAATTCATGTTTAACACTTTGGGTGCTAACGGCCCACCAATTCGCCCACGTGTAACCTCAGTGGGCTACTATTGGACCATCGGTTCGCCGAGAAGAAAATCAGTTCCATACTTTTTAATTTGAATGACAAACGTCACTGAAGTTCCTACCAATGATATTTATCGTAAAATGAAGACATATTGAACCATATAAATGAGTTAAAATGTCTTGTCTCGATATCATTTAGACTTTTACTGAAAATCATACATTTTTGAAAGGGTATACACAGAAGTACAAAACAGTCCAGTCCCTTGTTAACACACCTTGATTTGTAGCTTAGCACTTTAAGTGTTAAGGATACATGTAGAAAACAATTAAGATAGACTACAGAATGGTATAAGATCACCCACGCCTACACCCAAGAAGGAAAGAGAAAGGGCTTCGCTGCTCTGCGCTGTGAAAAAAAAAATGTTGCAATAATTTACAGTAATTTACTGTGAAGTTCAGTTGATGCAGATACATATTGCGCAAAATACAGCATTTTACAAAATCAATGTAATTTATTCTTTAACCAGTTGAGGACTAAGTACGAGATAGATTGGGCTGGGTTCTACGAATTGGCACCTTATACAAAATTCAAATCGTCTCCAACGGGTTAACCTACACACTTACCAAGAGGACATAGTGGACAACATTCCCCTTCAGGGGTAAAAGGCGCCGCGCACGTCGTGTCTTCGCAAGTTTCTCGCTCACACGTCATTGTGCCGTCATCGCACCGGCATGTCGTACAGGGGCCTGTTCTCACTACTTTGCCATGGAGGTAGATAGTGGATTTATGCACACACGGCAAGTTAGGCTCGGAACTCAATGAAACATCAATCTCTGAAAAGTGACATGAGACGTAATACTTTAATATTATTTCTATCAGGCAACTGCTACAAAATGCATAAATAATACAGTTGTAAAGGCCTAAATAAATAAACCATGGTTCCTCCGAAAAGTAAGTATCATGATATTGTGTAGAGGATGCAATTGTGAAATGTATTTTTATTTTGTCTAACTGAGGTAAATTTCTAGACTTCAGATGCAATAAACTAGAAAAACATATAAATAGGCTTGGAAGTGGTCACTTCAATTTTGTCACGTCAAGATCGGATGTTACGTAGAGGTTTATGATTTAAGAGTTTTAATTTCCATTAGTCACAATTTTGCACTACAGTAGAGCTAGCATTTTGATTCTCTAAAAAAATTGTCTAACTTTTCACTTCCATTATAAAGCCCTCAGCTGACATGTGCTCAGGGGATTTACTTAACTTATTTTATTTATTTATTTATTTATTTATTTATTTATTTATTTATTAATTTATTTATTTATTATTTATTATTTATGTATTATTATTTATTTATGTATTTATTTATGTATTTATTTATTTATTTATGTATTTATTTATTATTTATTTATTTATTTATTCACCTATTTATTTATTCACCTATTGATTTATTCATTCACTATGTATTTATTTATTTATTCATTTTTTTAGGAAATAAATGAAAGCGTACCAGGAGAACACACGGGACAACATTCTCCTTCAGGGATGAAAGGCGCCGCGCACGTCGTGTCTTCACAAGTTTCTCGCCCACACGTCATTGTGCCGTCATCGCACCGGCATGTCGTACAGGGGCCTGTTCTCACTACTTTGCCATGGAGGTAGATAGTGGATTTATGCACACACGGCAAGTTAGGCTCGGAACTCGATGAAAAATCAAACTCTGAAAAACGACAACAGAAGTACTAATTTAATATTTCTATCATGTAGCTTCTTCAAAATGCATAAATAATACAGTTCAGTGATAAATAAACCTTGTCTCGTCTGAAAGGTAATTAAGTATCAAAATATAGAGAGGATACAATTGTGAAAAGGTATTTTTGTTTTGACTGACGAAGGTAAATTCCTAGACTTCGGATGCAACAAAATGGTAAAATATATAAAAGGGTTGGAAATGGTCACTTTAATTTTGTAACGTGAAAATCGGATGTTACGTAGAGGTTCATGATGCGTGACATGATTGAGGGTAGGGTAGATGGGAAAAGAATGCGTGGAGGCCAAAGAACAAAGATGTTGGACATGATCACGAATGGAAATACTTACCAGAAAACTAAAACAAAAGCTCAAGACAGGAAAGAGTGGCAAATAATGGACTTTTTCTATGACGGACATGTCACACTGACATAACACTACTGATGATGAGAGGTTCATGATTTAAGAGTTGTAATTTCTATTAGTTCCAATTTTGCACTTTTACACAGTACACATAGCATTTTGATTCTCTAAAGGAAAATATAGGTCTAACTTTTTACTTACATTATAAAGCCCTCAGCTCAAGTCTGGGAGATTTACTTAACTTATTTTATTATTTATTTATTTATTCATATATATATATTCATTCATTTATCTATTTATTTATTTATTTATTTATTTGTTTATTTATTCACCTATTTATTTATTCATTCATTATGTATTTATTTATTTATTCATTTTTTTAGGAAATAAATGAAAGCGTACCAGGACACACAGGACAACATTCTCCTTCAGGGATGAAAGGCGCAGCGCACGTCGTGTCTTCACAAGTTTCTCGCCCACACGTCATTGTGCCGTCATCGCACCGGCATGTCGTACAGGGGCCTGTTCTCACTACTTTGCCATGGAGGTAGATAGTGGATTTATGCACACACGGCAAGTAAGGCTCGGAACTGGATGAAAGATCACCGGAAAGATCAAACTCTGGAAAGAAAGAAAATGATGATGACCAGTAACTTGGCATAAATATCGCCTAATTTGTGATCTTAAAATTAAAACAAATGACTTCAAGAGGCTTTATACCTGGGCCTGTATAGTTTCTTGTTTTTTAATGAGTTAGTTTATAGGAAAAAGGGAGAGATAAAGAGACTAACCAAAGTAAGTTTAGTGACGAGCCCAGTTTTCAGTTTTGATGACAACCATTAATTCAGTAGAGCTTGCAAATCACCCCTGCTTCCAGCTAGTATAGGACCGTAATAGAAGAACCAACTAAACTCCTCTAAAAATAATTACCAGTAATACCAAATATTATCTTAGTAGAAATGCCATATCTGATATATACGTTAGGCCAGTGGCGCGGGATTACGGCGCCCGGGGCAAACAGTGAAATTGCGCCCCCTCACCCCCCCCCCCAGCTTCTCTCCGCCTAAACGTATTGACGTACACGTTAGGGAGCAGAGCGACCGAGCGGTAGATTGTCTCTGCAGTTGCAACCGTCAGAAATTTAATTTCTTGTGCATTTGATCCATAGGAACGTTTGAATCGTGTGATTGTATTTTTTTTAATCTAGGAGATGGATAAATGATATTCACTATACCTCCTCAAATGAGGAGCAAAATTAGCAAACATTTTCGGGAAATTTAGCAAGGCAACCAATATTCAAGATTTTTTTTTTTTAATCATGAACCTTGTCAAAATGTTATATTATACCATACATTTCATCGTATATTGCGGCGCAGTATTTGAGAAGAGGTTGAATAAACTTAGGGTATCAAGCAAGGCAACTATAATTACCATTTGTCAAAATGTGACTTTTCCCAAAAAAAAAAATTGGGGTGTGAAATCGTGAAAGAGAATAATGCAAGGGAACAGAGCAACCAAGCTTTAGAAAATTTTCTTATTTTTAACCCTATGAAACCATTCTTCTAATGCATTTTACCTCATGGACTGGGATGGAAGGGGCGCATAATTCCTGAGGATCATATTTTTTCTTCCTTCTTTTCCATTTATCTTTCTCTCTTTTGCATTTTTTTGCGCCGCCTTTAAAGTGGCGCCCGGGGCACGTACCCCCTCTGCCCCTGCTTAGATACGCCACTGCATTAGACATAACCCTTTGTGCCATGTTAAATATCCCAGTTTTGCAGTGTATAGTCCGTTAGGACGTAGTCTCGCTCCCAGACCCTGCGACTTTTTCTCCCTCCGAGAAGCAGTGCGGGTGCGAACACACGCCCCCTGCGACGGCAGTCTAGAGACCAGTTTGAGTCAGAGCAGTTGACTGAGAATATACAACGAGGATAACAGTTTCCTTATCAATATAGGGTGGATTAATCTAAACGTCTGGAAGCCAGACTAGTTAGGACGATGGGTGCAGCTCAAGGACAGGAAGAAAAATTAAGATTTGATGCAGATGTTGGGTTTGGAAGAAGCGGTGGATCAGTTGGCAAAAGCGAACAGAGTACGTTGGTATGGACATTGTGTTGAGGAGGGATGAGGATCATGTTTTGAGAGGGGCGTTGGAGTTTCAGGTGGACGGTCTGAAGGAGAGGGGACGACCAAAGAAGACATGGAATTCGCAGGTGGTGGAGGAGAGCATCAGAGTAATAGGGTTGGGCTGAATGAGGAGGAAGCGCCGAATCGGGCAAAGTGGAGGAAAGGGGTAAGGACAATTGCTGTGAGAGTGAGGTGAATTTGGCCACCGCGTAACTGTGCGAAACTGGATGTAAAAATCTGGATTAGTAGTAGTTGCAGAAGTCCATCATCAGGTATTTAGTATTTACCTGTACATTCAGGAGCAGGAGTACACCCGATCAGCGCCGATTCCTCACGATAACCGGAGAGCGTAAAGTCGTGCTCGCCATCATCGAGGCGGGGACTATCCCCGCGGTCCAGTCGGGTGCAGATGTAGAGCATGTCGGAGCATTTAGCGCTCGGATCGCTGAGGAGAAAGTTCACGGGTTTGAAAACAAACGATTTGCCGGTTTTGTACTTCTTCGCCTGCTGCTCTACGGTGAGGATCTGTTGTTGGTAGCCAAATCTGTAAAGTCACCATGTATAGGGGAATTATTAGTGCGAATGCTATTGAGGGCTTAATTTAACAATCTTTTACGCAATTCATAACTTTGAGCTAGAATCCTCCACGATAAAAGGGTCTATAATAGGTCTACACACTAAGAAATTATAGAAATTAGAAATTAGTAGCACCATAGTAATCAGAACAGCATTGCTGTGCAGTTAATGATCCCGCCTTTTTTTTACTGGTCGCATCGATCAATTTGCGCTACAAAGCAGTTTTCTTTCGGACTTGACGGACTCCCTCCCCCCCCCCACTTAAAAATGTGGGTACGCCACGAGTCATTTTTCACTGTAACAATTGAGGGGGTCGGCGGAATATAGTGCTAACCCCCAAAAGTGTCATTTTGAGATAATCGATTTTCAAAGTTTTAAAAATCCATAAATCACAGTCTTTGGTCAGGTGTCTTGAAATTTAGCGAAATGAAAGAGTAAACATTAAAGATGACCCTCTGTGAATATGGAGAACGACGATTAAGATAAAGTTGTACATTTTATGTCATTTCTGACATAAAATCAATTAGCAGTGGCTATAAGCACTTTATTTCTCCTGAAATTAATACATGCAAAATCCCATAGGAAATTTTGTCATTCATCAAATTTCAGTTTTATTCACACAACTGCTACTTTATCGAATGAGGTGGATTCTTGGGATGCTTCTAAACATAAATTTCCACAAAACAACAAAAATAATTTGTTTACTTTCCAGCATGAAAATAGTGCTAACTCACAGGTAAAAAGGCGAAAAATTGCTATAAAATTGGCAATAAGCAGACTTATTATTATTATGACTGAAGTAAATTCGTACAAATGTGATAAATCTTTTTGTTTTACCAGCTACCTGTATTTCATACCGAAGTTGTAGAAATTGCCAAAGAAATTGTCGCTCTAAAAATTAAGGATGAATATAATGCTAACCTACAAAGTACAAACATATTGAAAACATCTTGAAAATTGTGGCTTAGCACTATATTGCTACCGAAAAGTTGATACCTTTTTTCCGGGGAAAAAAGGTGTCCATCTTTATTTACCATCTTTTTCGAATTCAAATATTATATTTTTACACAAGGTAGAGTGGTGGATAAGGATCATGGAAACGTGTGTAACTCAATTTTCACAAAAGTGAGGGTTAGCACTATATTCCACCGACCCCTCAATTGATAATGAAACGATATAAAACATCTAATTCACATGAACACTGAAATAAATCGCCAGTTTAAATTTTGTACCTTGGCCCTTCGCCATCACTATTCTGTGAAGCCCAGGCGCTTAGTCTCCATAGCCCTTCACCACGAACAACGACCTTATCTTCCGCATCCTCCTGGAATTTGACTTGAACCTTCAGCCTTAGTTCATTCTGTTGTCCGTCAGAAATGTTGTCACTGCTTATAATTGCTGGTTTTACTTTCTTTACCGATAAACCTTTGAGACAAAAAAAAATATGAGGTAGTTAATTCATTGAGTCACATTGTTTAATTGGATTAACAATTGACTGTTAACATAATGATTAAGTGAGTTATTGATAGGTTTATTTCTTAATGGATGTGGTGATTTCTTTATCTACAAGATACCTTCATGAATGCATTTAAATTTTAATCCAAAGTTTATAAGACATAACACATTCTCGTTCAATACACTCATACACTCTAAAAAGGGGGTACTTCAAAGGTTCTCATTTTGTCACAATTGCGGCACCTTTTTTGGCGGGTATTAGCTCCATTATGATGTAGAAAGGGTTTTTATTTTATTTTATCGTAAATTCATGGCCTGGTGGTGCCAAAGATGAAAAGAGGCCATTACATACAATTTAATACATCACAAGTAATCGGTATCTTACTGAAATCATACATGTTAAACTAATGTAACAAATGTGCATCAACTGCTGAATTGAAGCGATCATGTATGGAACATCTGGAAATACGGTTGGAGGGAGAGAATTCCTTAGCATGGCTGTTCTTGGGATGTAGGAAGAATGACGGATTATCTTACGCGCGTATCGTGTTACGGGTCATATCAATTTCTTAGCAACAGAAAACGCTCCTATTTTGCGCAGAGAAATATACGAGGTTCCGCACAGGTCATGCATCACTGCTCTGAGTGCTCTCAAACCGTACTGTGTAGGAGGAAGCGACGGACTGCTGTCATTGTTCACATTCACACTCGAACGCATAATAATAAAGACTGCGTGCAGCTGGGAAGATCAGAATACTGAGAGAAAATGGTGTTTGCGATTAGTTTTTGCCAATTCCGCGGGCCTTCTCCTAGCCAATAAAATTTGATTTTTACATTTTTAGAATCCTCAGACTTTCCGCTACACATACCTATCTTCAATATAATTATAGATTGCGCACTTTCATTTTATGAAGCGGCAAAGTCAGAAAAATTGGGGGAAAGGGGGATCTTCCACGAGATTTTTTTTTACCAAAAAGGAAGTCTTTAGAATCAATTCCGCGGGTCATAACATTGACTTTGGTCACATATTTTGATCTAACCTTAAAGAGAAACCTTTGATTATCATAATCTCATTTCAATAGTATATAAAGCTTGCAGATTTGTTACGATGGCAAAAAATGTGCCAAAAACGACGGTTTTATTTCTAGTTTACCATTGTGTTGCAAAACTGTAGACCATGAAGAAAGTAAAAGATCGCTTAGAAATTGATATGAGAAAGAAAAATCTGGAAAGAAGGGGGGGGGTCAAATTCATTGGTCACCAGAGAGACGCGTAAAGTTTATAGAAATTTGAAAACGCGGTTTAGAGTTGAAAGTCTCATCATGGAATCTGGGTAGAAATACCGAACGATAAACTCCGTAAGTATTAGGTTTCTCTGTGTGGTTTTCCAAAATACTCTTAGACTTCGATTTTCATGTAGTGTCCTTTTAGGCAATGTTTTATGTGGTCTATGTGCCATGGGAAGGGGAGAGGGGGAGGGGGATACAATACTATAAACTGCATTGCAAATCATACACTTACCGTGTGAACAATGCGAACAGCATTCGGGTCGGTCCGACCGTGTGCATAAATCAGATTTGCAGCTCTGCACGATACATGCGACGGTGGTGTTTACACATTGGCACGTCGTACACTCATCCACGGCGAACTCTTCCGTGTCGAGATAGACGGTACCTCGATGGACACAGGGGAAGCCAATAATGTCACTGCCGCTCGATGACTCTGAAAAATGGGAGAGGGAAAACTGGATCAAATATCAGTGGCGTCGATTCTGCATGGCGTGGGGGGGGGGCATGCCTTCAACTTGTCCTACTTTTTTCCTTCTTTTTTGTAAAGATCCTAATTTTCCTATTTCCCCCTAAATAGCCTCATTTTCTTCCTTTTTGTCAAAACCCCCTTTGCGATAAGTTTAATAAATGTTTGCAAGGGCGCCGGAAGCGG
>JZLH01S0475634.1:9926-20771 GCA_001188425.1 Eucidaris tribuloides
CGCCATCACCAAAAACAATAGGCGTCTTCGCTTTACCATAATACACCTTCATGCCAAATTTGAAGATGATCGGAGAAGAAATGCAGCTGGTAGAGCGCTCACAAGGAAATCTCTGCGGCGGCGGCGGCGGCAGCGGCGGCGCGACGAGGCCAAATCCATAGTATCCTCCGAACTCTGTTCAGGGGATACAATTATGACAATGGCATTAGGCCATTCATACACACAACAAACCCATCCAAATATATGAACCTTTCACCTTTTCACAATGCTCAACTTTCATTTTTGTCAAATCTGGATCTTGCACAGTTGTAAAAACAAAAGTGACTTCCACTCATTCAGGCATGAAATATCACCCATGTTTTGGTCTCATTTGATAGATGGGATGACAAATGAAATTTTCCTAAGAATATTTTGCAATATTTGATGACATAATTAGTACCCTGGGGTACCAACTAGAAATCCACCATTTTGTTGAATTATTATTAATTTTTTTTAGCACTGTACTCTGGGTTACAAAATTATGTAAAAGCTATGTAATAAGTGTGAAAATAAATTTAGCTTCATTTTTACCCCATTTTTCGTAAGTTTATGCGTTTTGTTGTGCACTTCGCAGCCTCTGCATCATACATGTACCACTGATTTCAGTGATCAAAATACATTTTTGGACAGAAGAGGGCGCTGCACAACGCGGTACACTGGGGTACAACGGTACCCCGGGGTAGCGCGTGGTGCATCATTTATAATGATGGGACTTTCCCTGTGTATAAACTTTTTTTGGGGTACATACTGTAGAATCAGAATAGAAGATATTCAGGGTAATTTTCATAATTGCCTAATTTAATTGTTCAATTGTGTCTTTATGACATAAGTCAACCATGGGAGGAAGACAGTTAATCCACAGATTCACAGTCTGAACCAAAACACTCCTTTGTAACCAAAGTGAATAGCTCTGAAAATTCAACCTTTTGAAAGGATGTGGTTGTAGTAATTTGAGTGATCAATGAAATCGGGCTATTCCTGTACCATATTTACAAGAATGCACTATTACTTGCGGGGGAGAGTAGAGCAAAATATTTACGCAGAAGAGTCGGTAAAAGCGTCACCTTTTTTTCACACGGAAGCGGTCATGACTTGATTTCCTGACGTGCCATATCATCTCAAGGAAGTGACTGGAGTTTACAGCCATTATATTTCAGCGCAGTATTTTGTTTGGAATTCGAAACTAGCCTATTATTATTGAGAAAACAGGGAACTGCTGGTAATGGTAATGAAGACACAGGAGATATTCAAACAAGAGAAACTATGACACTCCTAATTCCTAAAGTGAAGTTTGGGTTTTTGTGTGTATTTGTGTGCTTGCATGTTTGTTTCTTCCAGCCATCTGCCATTTATTACAATAGTACCAGAACTGCAGATGAAAAATGATACACTCATTAATATATCAAAACCATTTAACACTAAATGTCCTATTCACACGGTTATACTTTACTTAAATCATTCAAAATAGGAATTGTATATGACCCCTGATGTAAACATTTCTTTCAGACACCCGCACACACACACACAACACAAATACATACATAGTACATGCACAAACACACGCACAAACACAAACACAGTACACACACAAACACACACAAAAACACAAACACGCACATAAACACACACACAAACACCCACACACACAAACACAAACACAAACATACATAAACACACACATACACACATAAAGACACATACACACATAAAGACATACACACACAACAATATTAATTTTCTGTTATTTACTGAACATTATGAAAATAAATGTTGCAGCATTTTTCAATGCATGAATCTAAAAAGCCCCAAATTTAGCACATTTTAATATCTTCACAAGGTACATTTCAAGGTGTATTTCAGAAATTTGAGCAATAGACGGTGCCATTAAAATGACCATGAAAATAGGAAACCAGTCTGTAAATAGATCAGAACTATTAAGTTCCCTTCTGGATTCAATATAATTTGCTCACTTTTATATCATTATCTATTTAATCTTTATTTACAATAATCATTATCATAATGTATACAACGTAAGTATATGAACAGTAACATACATGTACTGTACATTACTCCCATAAATTTAACGAAAGGGATTGAATTACAAGTAAGCTGCTATTCCGTATGTTGTATCTCCCTTCCTACATGTAAGTTGTACATTCAATGACACAGCAAAAGTGGCCACATTTGCCCAGTTAATTTCATTTTCTTATCAAGGAAGACAAAATTAAGAGCTGACTTCAAAACCAGGGGGTCACACATATTACACATTACAGGCAATTTTGTGGCATCATCAACTGACAAGATGATAAACCGAATGTGGCAATCACTCTATCCATGAACTCTTTTTTTTTCCAGTAATTTAAAAAATATTTCAAATTATTTAATTTCAAAGAGGTTTTGCTCGTTTGGCAAGCATTAACTTTTAACATACCAAAGTCGCAAATATACATCACACAATACATGCAATGTCCATACAGCTGTAATTTCCATGGCACATTACAAGTTAATTCAAGAGGGATCAAAAGGAATGCATGCTAATTAATTTAATTTCCAATTGTTACTATAAATTATTATATTTTGATATAGTTATTTTTACTTCTTTTTTTGGGGGGGGAATAGAAATGAGTTGTGGTGGAATTAAAAATTGTCTTCTTTAAAGACTGAAGTTGTCCATTTTACAACTGTCAAATTTCATTATTTTCCGTTTTATGAATGTCAAATTCCGTTTTTCTCCGCATTGTAATTTTGCAATTTTCGGACTAGAATTTTTGTTAGAAAAAGTCACAAAAAACGTCAAGCTTGTACTAGGCCCATGTGGGTTTTAATTCAGGTTTGGGGACATACAGGTAACACATGATTTCTTTGGCATTATTAGGCATCTTTTGGGTAAATTAATTAAGTTTTATTCAATAGATATTTATTAATTTTACTTTAAGGGAATTTTTACGCATGATTTTTTAATTTTTTGCTCAAAATGCTGTTTTCCGCGTATTACCTCAAATTCTGTGATTTCCGCAGAAAATCGGCAACGCGGAAAACTTCAGTCCTTAGTCTTCTTCACATGCACGCCCAACAATTAGCGTATCGAGAGAGCAAGTAAGTTAAACTTGTTCATTACTTTGAGACTCGTGTAAATCTTCACCGACTCCTACATAGCCTTGCGGCTTGAAAAGTCATTAAACAAGGCCTGCTGAAAGTCAAATTTTACTAAAACATCATTGTGATGATGCCTGAACTTGAACCATTACACTAATCTGACCCCTGGATATGGTTTGAGTGCCATAATAGTAAAAAGTATGTACCTACTGGTCAGTTCTAAGGTGAGACACCCAAACCAGTGAAGTCAGACAGCACCTAGCAAACCTCTTAATAAGGGATATTGGCATTATATTTCAGTGAATAACAATATTGTTTCTTGAAAGGAGCTTTTAAAGATGTGCACAGGAACTACAGGTTTTTGAGGTAGATTTACCAGTTTGGGAAATTACAGATAATAAGACAACACTAATTATTATTACGATGACATGTCAAATATGCAAGACATGAATTTGAATTGCAGGTTGTCAAGAATAAAGTCAAAACCATGTGACGGCACTTATGTTACCCATTGCTTGGAACGCTTCACGGTACTCTGTGCGAGCTACTGAAAAGGATGGTATTAATTCCGCCATGTCTCCCTCATTTCTCATCACGTGATTGCGAAAGTGAACAATTTCGTAAATCCGCAAATTCCCTAATACGCAGTGACAGGTGTCCGCCGACAACCGGAGGACTATAATCGTCAACTAACACCAGATGCGAGATAATTTGCGTCTGCCAATGAAAAGCGAGCGAGCTTGAGCCCAATTTCGCTCTCATGCAATGCTCCACGTCTCGTAATCTGATTTGTTTCTCTTTCTCCATAAATATATCCTATGAATTGGGGTAATAATATAACGTTTTGGCAAGGAAGTAGACACTCTAATGCTATTTTCATCTCATAAAATGATACACAGATTTTGATTGCGTCAGTAGATGAAGTTCAATCATGAATGCCAATTGCCAAGTTCTGTATTTCCCCACGTTTACCTCTTAAAGGTTAGTGACATCATTGGCAAACACTTGAAAATACCTCAAGACAAATGAGATGTAAATATATACACATTTATTCATAGAGATGTGGATCTCCCACTGGGAGATTGTACTGATTTGTTTACTAAGAGAGATCAAGCGATAACATAGGAGTATCTTATTCTTTGCCGGGTAGGATAAAAATAAGCCATAGAGACAACACAGCAGGTTTCATGCCTACATATGTTAATGACATTGTTTGTTTAGAATGATGCTGACACGTTTGGACTACAAGCACTCCTCACAGTGAGAAGCCGTTGATAGGGCACTTGATTCTAGAGTAGTATCAGCCAAGTGAGACTATCCCCAATTTCATGTCATTACCTGTTAACCTACACTGGAGTAAACTGTTTGGGTCTTTAGTACATACATGTACATCGCACAATATGTGACATTACCGATGTTGTGGTCTCGGTCTTGATTTTGAGACCGAAGCCACAACCAAGACCTCGACCATTTGTTCCCAGACCAAGACTGATACCTTGAGTGTCGAGCCCGAGACTTGCACCTCCGAGGCCAAGACTTTTTCCTTCCGAGACCGAGACGAAGACTTTGAGTTTAAAGACCAAAACTTCCAAAATTTGGTCTTGAGATCAAGACCGAGAAAGAGATATCACAACATTGGACATACTTGTAATCCCATTTTAACCTAACCTCTAAGAAGTATGAAAGAAACTTTACAAAAGACCCAACCAAGTCTAGAATTTTGCTTGTAAAATGCTGGCAGCCTCAATAAATCAAGAACGCAATGTATAGAACCGATCTCTCCAGCAGGGATGGAATCGAGGCCTACCGTTTCAAATCACGAGGCCGCTGGAAGAATATTGTTCCCATTGACTTTGTACACGAGACTCGGTCCGAGGCCATAGCCAAGGCCGGCAAAATTTGGTCTCGAGGCCGGCCTCGACTCCATCTCTGCTCCACAGCCATTAAAGTGCAAATGGGCCCATTGAGAACAAGAAAGTAAGGAGTGGAATCAATCTCACCAGGGCTGCCACTCAAAATTTTAATTTTCCCCTACGCCGCATGCGTGTTTCCCCTACGGACACTACTTTTCCCCTACACCACAATAGGCCAATTTTTCTCTACGGAGCTATGTTTTCCCCTACAAAATTCCTCTTTTCCCCTACGAAGGTACGTTTTCCCCGACAAAATAACCTTAGTAAATGCAAGAGATTTATTTTAATTAAGAAAGTTGACATTGTAATCACCTTGATACTGCGGCATGCGCGCATTACGGTTTTCATAATTATATGATATGGTGACCAACTTGGACAATGGATTTACCCAAATAATGTCAACAGATGAATGTATAAGGGAATTCACAGAAAATCTTTGAGGATTTAAGAATACTTTTTGAAAATTGTCAAAATTCCCTACAAATCATCAAAAAATCCCTACTTTCCCCTACGGAAGGTCTTTTTCCCCGTAGGGATTCCCTACTCCCTACGGTTGGCTAAAATTCTCTAAGGTAGGGATTTTTCCCTACCAGTGGCAGCCTTGAATCTCACCCATTTATCAGAGAAAATCATATTCACTGATAATGATCCTCACATAAGGCTATTCGTGAGCAGGGAATACAACACATGGACGTTGATCCGTTTCTGAACACATGAGGGTGGGGTTCAGAGAGACCAGGTTCCGGGACCACGGAAGAGGGGAAGGGGTGCAGGATTTTGTTTGGGGGATCAAATGATCCCCTCTAATGGAATCAGGAAGTTGCAGAAGAATAAGTTAGAGTTTGTGATTTTATGGAGAGGAGAGAAGGGGCACTGTGTAGTGAAAAAAAAGGGGGCAGAGTGTTTTGCACGATTATATACAGGAAATATCTGCCATGATTGTTTCAGGAAGAGCACATTGAATTATTGTGCGTAACATACGTGTGCATGTACATGAATTTTGAAAGAGGGGCCTTATGTAAGGGGATCCAAGCTTACATAAATTTGTTAAATTGTTTAACATTACTCTGTCTTTGAAATGTATGATATTAGCTTTTACACATACTACTTTGTATAAAACATTAGATCATCTAATATATTGTACAGTTGTTTTAAACATATTCAAGGGTACATATCAACATTTCAACAGTAAATACCATTTCTAATTTAATTAAAATGTGCACGTACACAAATATTCAAGTATTCAATTCTATTTTCATTTAGCCATATCATAATTCTCTTTTCGATTCCTGACACAATTTACAAAGTCCGTGGCTGTTCCCAGTGTTTCCCAATCCCTATATTTCTCAGTCCAGGTGTGTCCAAATTTCCTGAGACCCAAGATTAAATCATCCCCACAAGAACTGCTATTCCTACATTTCCCTGTCCCAAGTCTACATGTATATGCATATATAGGGAAAGGGAAACATTCACTATTACGCAGCGTAGGAAATAACCCAGGGCAACAGGCGATTTAGCCCTTGGTAAAGCCCAAATCGCCCCCTAAAATCCCCAAAACCTTATTCTTTGGAGCGACTATTTCCTTCAGAATCGTGGTCAGATTTGGTCCCAAAAAAAAATCACATTTTTTTAATATTATGGCATTGACACAATTTGAATTAAATGGTTGCTTTTATGGCTGAAGCACTGGCTAAAACATTGGCAATCTTTCATTGCATTCTTCAAATTCTGATGTGCAACGAAAAAGTAGCCCTAGTGGTAGAAAAATAGCCCCCAAAAATTAAAAAATAGCCCCAAGGTTCTAATAAAAATCGCCCTTAAAAAATAAAAATTAATTCCTACCCATAATTATGCAAAAATTGGACTAGTGCCACAAAATATACATACAATATGTACAATTACCATAATGTATAAAGTCTAACGAGTACAAATACATAAAAAGTACTCTATTTCAAAAGAAAGAAACTTCATTTTGTTAATACTGCCACCCTGCTAGAAAAAGGGCAATACATGTAGCAATTAGCAGAGATGCAATTGCATCAAATTGTCTCGAATTCAAAAACCATACGCTACCTTGATACTTGCACTTAAAGGGGAATGAAACACAGACATCTTTAATGAACTTCAGAGAGTAAAAACATACAAGATGGGAAAATAGTGAAGTTTGAGGCAAATTTGTTTGAAACGGTTCAGATTTATGATTGTTAAAGTTTTTTATCTTGTTATGGGACTTAAATTGGCAATCTACCACTTTTCAGATGAAATGGTGGACATTCCCTTGAATTATACAAAATATTTTCAATATTTGCAGTTTTTGAAGTGTCAGTTGAGAAAGTATCTAATTTTTAAGATAAACATGTGAATATTTTTTGCTAGGAATACTTGAAAACAAGACAAAGCAAATAGATATTTGATAGAAGTGTGAATCAGTGAAAATTTGTGTACAAAACCAATGGAGTTCTCCACACTTTCATCTAAAAAGCTGGTAGAGTTGCCAATTTAACAATCCTCCATAACAAGGATCAAATAAACTTTGAACAAACATAACTCTTGTACAGTTCAACCAAATTTGTTCAAACTTTCACTAATTTTCTTCTTGTATTGTTCTGTAATCTCTGAATGCAGGAAAGTGTCTGGGTTTCATTCCACTTTAACAGATTGTCAGAAGGACCTGCAAAGGTCACAATACTACTTTCAATTTAATTCATGATGTACGGGTTTTTGATTCAGATCAGAGGCAATCTACATGTGATGTTACAAATGAAACAAGTAAAATCATACATACACAGCTCCTCTACTTCCCCCCCCCCCCCAACATTCTCTCCCTCCCAGTAAGCTGAGCTGGGGAAATTCAAGCTACAAGATAATCATCAGTTTAGCTGTCACATCAAAACACCTGAAACAGGAAGAAGACTTCAACGTATGTATTACCATGGAGGTGATGGCGATGACAACAGGGGAAGAACCTTGCTTGAAAAACAGCACCCCTTCGCTTGATACACAACATGTATACGTACACGCATATACACAGACACACATACACATATACACGCACAAAAGACACATAAAAACACACAGTCACATTACACACATACAGTACATGCAAACACACACACACATATACACGCAAACACACACACATAAATCATAGAAATTTGTGCTGTAAATGTATAGAGAAAACAGAAGTTCAATTAAAGGTACAGTTAACTTGGATGAGCTGATACAGTTTTCTGTGTCAATCTTTATTGTCAAAAGGAAACCCAATCAAATCTAATGAAAGTTATCCTGCATTGAATATGATTCACATGACGACAAATCATACATAATACTGCATTATGGTACATATCTCATGTGACACACTTTCTGTACATGTAAATCTTCAACATTTGGGATATTAAAGGCAAGGTTCACCCTGATGACAACTTGGTCTTAATAATAAAAGTAGAACAATGTGAGAAAAATATCAATGAAAGTTTGGCGAAAATCCACCAAAGAATAGCCGAGTTATGAACTTTCAAAGTTTTAAATTTGTGACGTCACATGCTAGCAGCTCCCCTGTTGTCATGTAATATAAATTCCATAAAGTGGCATTTTCTCAGAAAATTGAAAATGATATTACCTTTGCATTCAATACATAATTAGAAGCATTATTTCGTACATGCTTCTATGAAAAAACCCATTCAATTATCATGAAACAACTAGGCATCAGGGCTGCGCGGAGCCGCGAATGGGTATGCTCCGGCACTCCGCAATTCTAAACTCGTGTATGTATGGGCATTGTACCTCTCGAGTCACTGAGATTTATTTCCGGTGACCATATAATATTCAGCAAATTACCTAATATTTGATAAGCTGTTCTCAAGTTATCGTGTGTAAAGAATATTAAGTAGAGGTCCTCATGACTTGATCTTTAGCCAAATCATGATCAGTTCATTGCGTAGCCTTACTACACTGTAGATGTTGTACTTACGTGTACAATCCAATATCGAAAGCCGGTTCATTGTTAGGGAAACGACACGGGCAGCGTCCTGACCCTAATCAGTCACTTGGGGCTCAAATTTTTCTGAGCATAAAATACACTTGGGGAAATGGCTACCTTGTGACACACCAAAATATACTAAAATGTGCTCGGCTAAATTGGCGTGTGGAGACTCTTCTTTTAGCATGTCAAATGCCTATTGTGATCCGTAAATAATGCTTTATACCGCCATGAAATACTGGATTGTTTCGATTGATACCTATATAAAGTTTTGTAACCACCCAGTGGAATCATTAATAATAATTTTCCTATATTCGTATCAATACGCTTCATGAAAAGTACATGCAAAATTGACTACTTGCTTGGCCATTTGTCTCTATGTTATCCGAGCACGGCCAAATAAACATATTTTAGACCCCCCGGTTAGACCTTGAACCTTTTCAAGCTGAGCCTAAATCTGAGTCGTTCAGTTGTGCTCATTAGATACAACCTCACACTGCCAGTCCGCTATCATATAATCCTCAGTACGAGCCAATCAGACATGGACTTACTGTTGTACGGTCTTATGAGTGTCTTTATGTGTGTGATGTGTGTGGTTTAGTGTGTAACTTTGACTATTCAGTTCACAATCTAATAGCATGATATGGTAGTGTTTGCTGTCATGGAATTATGCTCGTATGTGCTGCGAAGTGTTGTGTGTAGCTGGTAGTGCTTAATTCGTCGCACATGTTTGCTGTCGCTGATGGTTTATGTTGTGTGTTGTATAGAATAGCTTCTGTGTCAGATCTAGACCATTTTTTGTTAGCGTGGCTGCTGCGGAGGCTTTGACTTCACTTCCAGCTCCAAATTCATAAGTCGGTTCAGTTGGTGCGCTGCATAACTATTGTTTTTTACCTACTTCACCAATTAATGAAATCCAACTGGTGGTCTGCGCGTGTTCTGAGTTTATGCCCCACATGTTGGTGCATGATATTGTTGTATTTGTGGCGGTGTGGGCGGGACTCGAGCGTCTTAAAGAAAGGTAACATCAGGAGGTCATGTATACAGTGCCTGGAAGTGATTTTAAGGGAAAGTTATAACCGGCTGCACAGCTCACATTGGAACAGGTTTTGATAAATAATTGTTAATGGCGACCTTATAAGCTTGAATTGGCTGATCCTTTAAAAGGAGTATTTTAAATTTTGCTACAAAGCGTGGATACACGCGGACTTGAATTGCGATTAGGAGGTTGACGGACATGAGTGTGTGAATCATGGTTTTGAGGATTATTAGATGTTAATGGTATTAATGTTGATTCGTGCTAGGGTTCCTAAAGACTTTTCTTAATTATTTCTAGGATGGTTTATATTTATATTAACTCTTTCTTCAAATGGCAGAATATTGCTCAGGAAGGCAACCAAAACTTTTCAGTAATCTCCTAACTTATATGTTATAATGGTGTGTTGTGTGCGCAAAAATTGCAAGTGTGCAAGCGTAAAGGAAAGTCTATTCATAGTGAAGATGATGTGCTACTTTGACTCACAAATACATCCAACATTAGAAAGGTAATTACACCAACAGAACATTGTCGTTGTCGAGCGTTTCTTTTCGATAGGGGAGTCGGATAGTTGTCGTGGCCTGTTTTACTTAATTGCTACGGCGTGGTATCAGTGCGCTCGCTTGTTTTGCGACTCGCTTAGTTGCACATGCATACCGCGAAGCGAGCATTCTCTTTATCTGATGGGAATGGAAAATCCATGAACCAAATTGATTTATTATTCTGATGTTTTAGGTCTAATAAATACGATAGCTTAATTTTCTCTTCGAATGATCTCTTGC
>JZLH01S0475720.1:3473-13473 GCA_001188425.1 Eucidaris tribuloides
ATGTAATTTGGGAGAAGTATCTTAATATAAGGCACCAATTTACTGACTCGATTTTGGAGTTGAAAGGTCAGAGATCAAAGGTCACAAGGCCTCATGTCCGAATTGAGCTCATTGTCAAGATAATTTAAGAACTGCTTAAATTGGATTTTACTGTAACTTGGTCAAGGGTTTTTGCACTTAATTTCAGTTAGGAATGCTATTTTTTTGTATATATTGGTGATTAGGTGCAAAAACAAAAGGCAATTATGTAGTTTCAGGAGGTCAAAGATCAAGGTAACCTTGTCCCAAAATACTATTTTCTAACTATAACTTCAATTACAATTGCTCAAAGTTGATGTGAATTGGCAAATAGATGTAAAAACAAAAACAAATATTTTTGTTTTAAAGTCAGTTGGGTCCAAGGTCAAATTCAAGGGTCAAAGGTGAATGAATTTTGTCCCCAAATGTCCTTTTCTATCTATACGTAAAAACATATATCATGTGTAACATATCATTTAGGAATGTCCAATATTAATTTTGTTTAGTGAATAAGTCTAGATAGTGGGTGGATCGGCATGCCCATTGACTGCATGTAGTCAAATAACTGTAGCTTTTCATTCTTGAAATTCTTATTTTAAATCTCCAATCCCGTAAACCTTGCAGTTGATATATGTGGTACTCGCCCTGGCAGTCCTTCTACGCGACCTCGTATCATCGGTGGTTCACGTACCCAGCTTGGTGATTGGCCATGGATGGCTTCCCTCAGAGATCGAGGTAACATTCACCGATGTGCTGCAGTCGTCATTGATGCAAACACAGCTTTGACAGCGGCCCATTGTGTGTAAGTCTGTTACTGTTTTGTGGTTTAATGTATTTTGTTTGTACATATGAGTGCTATGCAATACCATCATATAACACTATGATGTACTGTAAACGTGGAATATTTCGCAGTGTGGAAATTTTCGCACATTTCGCGCATGCCAATGATAGTGCGAAAATAATAATAATAATATCACAGTTCTTATATAGTGCATAATACCCTCGACAGGGTCTCTATGTGTTTAGAAAAAAGAAAAATGTGATAATAAAAAGGAAGATAAAGAAAATGCTGCATCTATATCAAACATTCTAATGATTGATAATGATGATAATATAACGCAAATTCTAATAATGCGCATTACAATTATTAATTGAATAAAAGAATTGTAAATAAGAAAAAGAACCATTGGGGCCCCCAAAGTACAGAGTAATTATGAAGCCAACTTGCCACCCATCATAACTCCCAGCTCCACCTTGGTGAGGCCTGGTAGCCTCTTGCTGCCCTGTTCACCGACAATTTAAGGGACATACCTGGTCAGCAGGTTATTCACAGGAGCTCTAGCTTTAAGGCTACCAGGCCCCACACAGGTAGCCAATGAGAAGTAATGGGTGGTTACAAAAACACATGCAAAAACTTACACAAAAAAATGTATATTATTTACAATTACTAATTACCACTAAAAAATTATGTTTTGAGTGAGGTCTTGAACTTTTTCACTGTGTCAACATATTTTATATGAGTTGGGATCGGGTTCCACAGTGCCGGTGCTGCATGACAAACTATGTTTACCAGTAATTGGTAGCAATAGTGGGTACTACAAATAAAATGTTTTAAAAATAACACTTGATTATTTGTACTCCTCAGTGTCTTTCGTATTTGTACAATGTGTACATACTTGGGTGACTGCAGAGGCAGTGTTGTGCCACTGGTGGTTCCTCTATATTTCGGTTCTCTTCAAAATTAAAAGCGCGTGAAATGTCACCAAACTCTGCTAGCGCAAAAAGTAATCATGCAAAAATTTCCATTTTTACAGTACTTGTGTATTTCCAGTGATAATCAACAGTCATCAGACAAATGGAATTTTGAATTTTTTTCTTTGATGTCGTTTAGATAGTTTTGTGTCAAGTTTGCTCCTACTTTGAAATATTCTGAATGAGCACTACCATTAAAGATTGGTTCCAGGATTTGCAAGTCCATCACTTCCCTTCATTATCAATACCAAACGGTAGTTCAGTGAAAGTTTGAGATCCATACGTCACGAATTTGTTGTTTTATGAGAAAAACTAATAACGACATGCTACCAGAATGTTATTCTTTCTGCGAGTTTAAATTTTGCTCAAATTGCGGATCATGGTTCGCATGACCAGCGGAGCACACTGATTGGTTAAACGGCTAAACTCAGCGTGACCTTTGGCTAACGGCTGATCGGACAATTGTGGAACTAACGGAACGGCCCGTGCACGTTAATGTCACTGTGTAAATTTTGAAGTTTGAATGTCCAGATTTGCACCAGAACTACGTATTCTACCCAAAGGTTCTATGACCGGTGTTTATTTATACTAATCTTTACATCGTGAACGATTTGAGCTCATTTCATTCATTTTGCCGTTTTCTGGCGTGCAAATCCCGTACTCTGTCTTTAATGGAACAAGCTAATTCTTGTGTGTTTACTCATTGTCTCATTATTTGTAAGTTACATTTATACCTTTAAACCAGGGGGGTAAAGCTCCGCCATTTTGTCGTTGACAATTGAACCTTGAAATACGGTGTTTATTTGTCCATTCAAACACTTTCACATAGTCAGATTAGCAAAGTTCGACAATTTTTTAAACGGGTCTTCCACAGTGTTATATAGTGTCTTTAAATCAGATATTGCCAGGAACACATATTGTTTTTATTGCAACACAAATACTTGAAGGTTGTTATGTCTTATTGAGATAAGGCATAAATTCTCATAAATAATGTTTACATTCATTTATATAGCACCTAATACAAAAAGTTTCTAGCGCACTGACAGATCAGTAATATAAGAAGATGATGGATATTAAAAGAAGAATCATTACAACTAAAAAAAACATAACAATATTTAGGAAAGTACCTGTACCACCCATCACAATTCCAGATCCACCTGAGGCCCAGTAGCCTCTTGCCTTCCTCCATTCACTGCGAAAATTCTTCGCGGGGACATGTGAGAGATTCTGTTTCAAATTCTCATACACAGAGACTGCTTTTCTTAACTCCTTGTGATGACTGGCTTGTGCCTGGTACATCGCACCCTCAGAAATGATGGCTCGACCTTCAAAAGAAGCTCAAAAAATATTGTAACCTTTATTCACTGAAACGAAGGTTTCTAAGGTTAGTTTACAAGCCCATTCATCCCAACAGGATTAAGCAAGACACTTCATATGTTTTCATCGCTTACTCCACATTAACGTAAGAATCTAAAAGGCGCGGTTCTACGGGGCGGGGGCGGGGGGGGGGGGGGGGCTTTGGTGCGGCTTTAAGCCCCCCCTCAAATTTTGCCCAAGCACCCCCCCCCCCAATTTTTCAGAGGGTAAAGAATATTTTGACTGACCTTTTCGGCCGACTTGAGTCAATCATACAAAAAATTTGACCCCCCCTGCTGATCGAAACTTTTCGGCGGCTGGATCACTTGAAAAAACATTTCAACCTAGGATTTGGCTACCTGCGAATGAAGCCCCAGTAGCCCCCCTAAATTTTTCAGTCTAGCAAACACGCCTGCGTAAGAATCTCAACTCAGTTTAAAACTCAGCACTGCTGCGTTCATGCCTATTCGCGAGCGAAGGGATAATATGAGTTTGGTAGGACCTAACACAACACTATGAAGACGGCAACAACACATGATAGTTGGCAGTTCATGGAGCGTACTTAGTCTAGTACTGAATGTGGGTTTAAAGCAATTGACGTATTATATATTTTTCTAGACGCGAAAGCTTATTACGCGCTCTTACGTATGCCAATGGCCATTTAAGCCCCGCCCACCGTTGACATTTCAACCTCGAAATAAGCCGAACGATTTGCATTCAAAAACAATGGCGGCGAATCTTCGTGACGCAAAATACGTCATGGGGTATTACCGTATTGCCGTTGAAAGTATTCCTTTATTTGGGCAACATGCGGTTAATGAATACTGGCCTGAATCGATAGAAGATTTTCATGACCCCCTAGACGTCACTTCTGTTGCACGCGCACAAAAATAATTGTCTCGGCGAACAGCTAGTTCACTGTCAAAAGCTTAATATTTGCATCTTTCTCAGCCTGTTGTAAGGACAATTATTGGACATGCATGCGCGAAATCTGACTGCTTAGGTGACAAGTGCTTTCATTTTACGGTGCGCTAGTTTGATGTAATCATCATTGCATTCATTTCTCGTATTTTCAGATAAAATGAGTTTGCCTGCCCAGCGCTCAAGCCTGTTCAGCCCCGGAGTTTGTTTGCACCGTTACTGTGGCTGTAGCTGTGTATTTACCTGTGATTAGTACGCGGCATGTTAGATCTACACCAGTGCTAAACTTGAATCTACGTTTAAGTAAACCGCTTAACCGTTTAGCGTTGCGTAGAGTTTATTCTTTATAACGCTATTGCACCAGTCACGCGACAAGTAGATCTAATTTAAGAGATTAAATTTCCCCATTGTGAATTAAATTACCCCGCTGTTCATCGACTTTAGTCGTGTAGATTGTACACCCCTCCGACATGTCGAGACCTAAAAGCCTAGGCATAGCAACAGTACGCAGCATGTCGTGGCAGGCCGTCACGCGGTTAAGGCGCGGCAGTATCGTAGCCGCCACCGACCGAACGCTAGCCACTTCGTGCACGCTTCGGGTAATGCCAGTATGCAGATCAAGCCCTGTGTGGGCATGTTGGTTAACATTCGTGTTGGATTCAGTTTAAATGTCGAGAGTCGAGTCATTTGAACATTATTTACGTATTCAGCAGGTAAATATAAGCTCCATGCCATGCACTGAATAATGAGCAAATTGATGAAATCATGTTTAAAAAGTTTGTTGCCCCATTGATTAACCCTGTTCCCCACCCCCACCTCCCTCCCCCCCGAAAAAAAAAAATAGAAGAAACAAAACCACACACTAGCCAACATTTTTATTCGAAAATCCTTGCTTCATACTGATGAGAAATATGTTATATTAGAGCGTCCTTCTAAGACTTCTACTATTTTCCCTGTTTCAGCTCCTATGTCCTGACACAAAACCAAAACCATTTTTCTATAGTTTCAGACTGTTTCTTGAATAAAAAACAAAGTTTTCCACATAAGTAAGTAACAGCTTAAAATAAAAAAGTACCAGGCTTAAAATCGCCACCACACAAATTTAACTTGCCTCATAGTGAAATTTATGTCCAAATAGTTCTAACCTCTAGAATATTGCTTTGATGAATAATCTTGATGTTAAATTGTTTTATTGCATCAAACTTAGAAAATTCTTCGGGGAATCTTGGGACAGTTTTAAGACCTACACCAATAATACTAATCAGGACAAGAGTTCAATGAGCAGAATAATTTGTGTTGGGGAAATGAAAACATGTTTCATTTTAGATGTAAATTGGCAATGACCTATACAATCAGGCCTTGGGTCAGCCTAGTACTACTTACAAATTAAATTTAATTTTATATAATTTCCTTACAGGCTGCCCATCAGACAATCGCGACAGATGCATGATAGGAGAACGAGAAGAATGCGTCATTCCTTGGTATTATTATCCAAAAGTTGTGTACTCTAAACAATTTGTGCAGAGCAATACCAGTCAAGACACATCAGAGGATGACAGTTGACTTCAGCAATAGAGCCGCCACAGTTTTTACATTAATCATAATTTGGACCCACTGAAAACTCCATTTAAAGCCCCTTAAGTTCTATCGTTTTTTTTTTTTTTTTTTTTTTTTTTTTTTTTTTCTTGAAGTATTTGATTTGCATGTTAAGAAAGACTATTTGTGCAATCTTAATTTAAAAAATGATACTATTTCCAAGAACATTCAGTTCCGACCAAAAACCTTCACTAACTTCCAAATGCAGATGGGGGGGGGCGGGCCTAGGTTTATTTAATATTTACATCAAATCAACGTGATGGCAATGTATGCCAGCCTGTCGCTATTTCCTGTGATGCAAAACAGGGGCTTTGAATTTGTTGCGCACTGCATTTGGATTTGTAACATATTGAAACTTTGAAACATTTATAATGTTTCTCTTTAGAGAACTAGCATAAATGTGTTATTAAAAAATAATCGACTGAGCTCAACTTGCCCACTACTCAAAATTGGCAGACACCACATCTATTGCCATGCGAGTAGGACACTGTTTCCTATGACTCTTTTTGTAGGGCAAAATCATCATACATGTTGCTGCATTATAGCAACTTTGGCGGAATTTAAAGTTGGGAGGATGTGAATATGATGCGTAAATTTCATATGCCTATATTATATACTGATTAAGTAATATAATCATATTACAGCATTAGTTTGGAACATTTTTTTATTCACTTTGCGATTGTTTTCAATGGCATATTCATTGTTAGCAAGTCCATTGTAAGTAGTCAAATCTTTGAATAGCAAAATTGCATAATGTTTTATGAACTTTAAAGGCAGGCCGGATTCTCTTTTGCCTATGCCTAAAAATTAAACATGTGAACAATTACAGGTACCATTTAGACAAATGCCATTCTGGAACCTCCAGCCAAAATACAGGAGCTAGAAACTCAGATTTCAGTGGAATACTAGTTGACCGTTAGACTCTGCATTTGAAATTTGCTTTCTCACGAGCGAAAAATTCCTTACATTAGAATGTACACCTAAACGGCTATTGTATTTTTCCACATTTTTTCTAAATTCTACGTAATCACTGGACCCCCAGATTTCACAGACATCGCCTCATTCATCAATAAGCCCAAGGGCAGCGGATTATCTTTTCTCGGCGTTTTCCGGGGACTTCTTATTAAGCTGGACACTGCTTTAATTTTGATCGTAACAATTCATTTACAAAAATGAACTAGAAACAATACATAGAACATTTTTAACAAGCCTTTAATGTTCAATCTATTATACGCCACTCAGAACTGTATATACGATCAACATGAATGAATGCCAAGTTTATACTGTGCCACCGAACTATAACTCCATTGAATTGTTTTCTAAATATCATGTGATTTTATGCTCCGCACGAAAGTTGCCGGAGCGCATTCATTGTTTTCGCGTTGTCCGTCCGTCGCCGTTCCGTCCGTCCGTCCTTCCTTCCGTTCGTCCGTCCGGTCCCGTCTCCGCTTACGGATCTCTGTTACCGCGATAACCTTGAGAACCCCGATCTGGATTTTGAGTGTAACTAGGGACCAAGTATGTACTATTTGAGCCGACCAATGACAAACTGATTAGCATTTTCGGCAGCTGAAAGGTTCAAAGAGTCAAGGTCAACGGAGCTTAAATATTTGTCTGTTTGCGGCTCGTTACCGCGATAACTTGAGAACCCCATCGGATTTGATTGTACCTAGCGACCAAGTATGCTTACTAGAGCCACCAATGAACTGATTAGATTTGGGAGCTGAAAGCGCTCAAAGTTCAAAGCCCGTCACCGGGCCTTAAATATGTCTGATTTGGGCTCAGTTACCGCCGATAACTTGAGAGTAGGCTGGTCGGATTGTGATGTTAACCTTAGGGAAGTATGTATTTATGAGGCCCACCATATGAACTGCATTAAGATTTGGGGGCTGAAAGGCTCAAAAGCCGTCAAAGGTCACCGGCCTTAAAATAATGTCTGATTTGGGCCTCGTTATTTTCCGCGATAAACTTGAGAACCCGATCGGATTTTGACTGCTAACTAGGACAAGTATGTACTATGAGCCACCAATGAACTGATTAGATTTTGGAGCTCAAAGGGTCAAAGGTTCAGCCAGGTCACCGGGCCCTTAAATATGTCTGGATTTGGGCTCGTTACCGCCGATTAACTTGACGGGGGTGAGCGGCTGGTCGCGATTGTCATGTTAACTTGGCGTGAAGTATGTATAATGAGCACCAATGAACTGATTAGATTTGGGGGCTTGGAAAGGCTCAAAAGCGTCACCAGGCCGTAAATATGTCTGATTTGAGCTCTGTTACGCGGATAACTTTGAGAGCAGCTTGGTCGGCATTGTGATGAAACTGTGGGTGACATATTTATTATTAAGGGGCACCAATTAAACTGATTAGGATTTTGGAGCTGAAAGCGTCAAGGTCACCGAGGCCTAAAATATGTCTGATTTGGCGCTCGTACCATGATACTGAGAACGGCCTTGTCAGATTTTTATGTTATTTGGGTGAAGTATGTATTATGGAGGCAACAATAACTGCTATTGGCTTTGATGCTGAAAGGTCAGAGGTCACTGGGCCTTAATATCGTCTGATTTTGGGGCTCATGACTGTGATAACTTGAGTATGACTTTTTTCCTCATTTTGATGTAACTGGCGAGAAGTTATCTTGTATAAGGCACCAATTTACTGCATTCGCATTTTGGAGTGAAAGCGTCAGAGCCGTCAAACGGCTTCACAAAGGCCTCCTGTCCGCAATTCAGCTTCATTGTCGCGATAATTTAAGAAAACTGCTGAATTGGAATTTACTGTAAACTTGGTCTAAGGGTTCCACGATGGGCTTATGCTTATTCATCTAATTGGTCTTGCCCTTACATGAGTAACTTGAAGCTTTTCAATTATTACATCAGTTGGATGCGACTGCCGTGACTGCGGAGGCATACCCCATCGACTGCGCGCAGTCGAACTGCCTCTAGTTTTTATATATAATTGGTTTTCTTCTTTTACATTCAGCTGGGATCTGCTTTAGATGTAATGTCGCCACTCTTCACCCTATTATAGCCTGAAGGAGAAGAGAGGTCTACCTAACACCTGACTTCAAACAGCATCAGTTGTGAAGCATAACATCAGAGAATGGAGGCAAACCAATCACTGAAAGCAAGAATGTTAGCTCTTTATTATGCAACTTTTTACGGATGGCATCGGCTCTTGATCAGTGGTCACAGGAACCCTCTTGCTGGTTGCTGAATCACATATTTGATTCTGATTCTCTTTTACAAGATTTCTAAGTTTTATTGCGGAAAATGCTGCTTATACATTTTTTCTCTGATTTTATACTATGAACAGATCATATAAGTTATAGTTTATTGCTTGGTAAGCGTCATGCAGAATCGAGGGAATTATCAAAAATTTGTAAGTGTATGCAGCCTTTAAATGGCCCACCATTTGAAGTGACACAGTATACATTCACTGGCATATCTCTTGTCACTGGCAGTGGCCTGACCATATATGCTCTGATGAATTAAAATTTTCAATTTCAAATTTTTGCCCATAATATCATTACAACGAAAGGTGCATAACTTTGATGATAAAAATTACAATTATGATGTTCAGATCTACACACTTGATCAAAATTATCATTATCAAGAAATTTGTGGTTAAATAGCTTTAAAACTAGATATGCATTTGTTGAGGATTGCCTCATCTGAACTTGTTCTATTTAAAGTTATTAATTCTTCAGGCTACTTAATTGCCTAATTATGACACCAAGGACAACTAAGCCCCACTGAATGACAGAAATCCAGTTTTGTCCAAATCTTCAAGAGGACCACAGGTTAAAAAATAATTATTTTTTTCACTTCGCCAAAAGAAGAAATTGCCTATATCCTAAATAGTTTTCTTCCAAACAAGATATGTTCTGCGAACGAAAGAAATAAAGACCAGTTTTTCGATATGAGTGGAAGTAAGATTCCACATAACAGCAACGGAATGAAATACTTTACCACAAAAATCTGATTAGATATGAACAGGTGTTTTATTGCAACAATGAATTGACCAAGACCTGCAGTGCATTCTAGAAAATTGACATCTTAAACATATTCATTTAATTAAAAGGGACTTGTCCCCCCTATGCTGTATGCCAACAAAAGTGTACGCAGCTATCGTTTGGAGCATAAACAATGACAAAAAACGCATAATTTATCTGCATATGTTGATATACAAAAGTAACATATGTTATTGTAACGGCCTACAAATCTGTTTTAAATTTTAAGGGGAAATGGTTTATACCTTTCAAGCGACATCAACTGCCTTCTAAATATTTTTCAAAATAATGCTGGCTTATAATGTTGACTTGTCCATGACATGCTTGTCACCATGACCACACCAAAAC
>JZLH01S0475778.1:6967-20213 GCA_001188425.1 Eucidaris tribuloides
CTACGACTAGCAAAAAAGAATTATAATTCAAATCAATTTGCAAAATCCAAATCTGACTCCAAAGCCACGTGGAAGGAAATAAATAAGGTCCTCAACAAAAAGGGCACCAATCACACCATAACGAAAATTAATGTGAATGATTCCACAGTCATTGACCCACAACAAATAGTTGAAGAATTTACTGATTACCTTGTCAATATAGGCCCAAATCTTGCCAAAAAGATTCCTGTACCAGCAAAACAGTTTCACTCACTTCTTAAAGACCCTAATCCAAATTCGCTTCTTTTCTCCCCATAACTATATGAAATAACTGATATTGTTAATAAGCTAAAAAAAATATAAAAACCCTGGTTTCGATGATATTACAAACTCTTTATTAAAAAAAATAATCCATGAAATTGCACCCCCTTTAGCCCACATTTTTAACAAAATGAAAATTGCCAAAATTATTCCCGTTTACAAGAATGGCGCCACCAAAGAACTAGGAGATTATCGCCCTATATCACTCCTCACATCAATTTCTAAGATACTTGAAAAACGTATTTACTCCCGATCAATTAAATTTCTTCTAAGTTGTAATATTTTATCAAACAGGCAATTTGGTTTTAGACAAAAACATTCAACTTTACATGCGCTTTTGATGTTTATTAACAAGGTAACCGAAGCCATTGACAATTTCTCTCACACGGTTGGTATGTTCCCCCCTACTAAATGAACTCCGTACACTGAAAACTTTTCCAGGTCTAATGACTCACCTATGTGAGTTTTTACTTTGTCCCCAGGGCGACCCACTTTACGATTCAAGTCAGTCAAATGACACATTTGAAGTGAGTCGCACGAGTGTCAAATGACACATATAAGTGTGTCACGTTGTCTTGTGACCCACTTACGTGTGTCAAGTGACCCATTTAAAGTGGGCCAATTGAAACAGAAGAGTTAAAGCTCTTTTAAGTAAGTCATAAAACCCACATTTAGTAGGTCAAATGATTTACTAAGGCGTGTTTCACACACTTATATGCGTCACATGACCCACTTATACGGGTCATCTGACTCACACGAGTTCAAACCAAGCCTGCAAACCTACTTAAGCAATTCACAAGACTCACCCTCAGTAGGTCAATTGAGTCATATAGGAGGGTTTGACACATTTAAGTGTGTCACGTGACTTAAATAAAGTGGGTCATCTGCCCTAAAAGAGGTTAAGCCGAGTCTTTTGACCTTTCTAAGTATGTCCAATTATGCATCTAGGCAGGTATTGATTTTGTCCCCCAGACGACCCGTTTAAAAATTTGTGAGTCAAATGACTTGCTTAAAGTGTGTCAATCAACTTGTTAAGTACATTAAGTCAGTCAAAATGAGAATACATCAGTAATTCACAGTTCACATTTTTGTCACATCATCAAGGGCATTTTATAACACATAAACTTATTCTTGTCAAACGTTGAGTTGATATCAATATCAGAACAAACATATATGGGTTATTTAATTTCCATGTAATTCATACAAGTGTTATCTGGGAAAGCATGCGGAACACCAGTATATAGAAATCTACCATTGTATACGATAAAAGTTTGCACAATAATGCAGGCTGTGGAAAGTCTTTAAGTTGATATTTCAGCTCTCGATCTTGTAGTCTCTTGGTGATGAAGCAATAAAGTAATTAGCATAATTACACACTCCGATAAATAGGGGCTCAACCACTTCAATTTAATGTTTTAATAAATTCCTTTTTGATGAATTTGAAAAATAAAGGTGCACGTACATTATTATTGCAATTTGTTAACACTACCTTTCACATTAAAGCACCTTTTATACCTGTCCTGGAATATTACAAAGAATCATGCTAAACAGTGACAAGAAATTTATATCCACAACTTACGCAGGGGATTTTTCTAATGTAAATCAGCTGTATTTACATTTTCATCATTCCACATATCCGCATTATATTTTATATTTGATTTCAAAGTCATGAAATAACTCTCAAATTATGTACAGTATTACAAATGTAAAGTCTTAAAACAGTTATCTAATTCTCCAATATTGATAAGGCAATTATCATAAATGAATACTAATAAGGTGATGAAACATTTCAATGTGACAGTAGAAGACATTGAATTTGAACACTAAAAGTGCTACCATTTAAACTTTAAAGGCAATTACAACTACAATCTGTCATCCACTACTTCATATTCAAGCGTTAAAAATGACAATTATGTTCTCCAAAAAAGAAGAATATTCCTTTTAACCTGGACAGTTGGTATGTATATCATTCCATGTATCTGCATTCTTATTTACCTTTGATTTTAAAGTCATGGAACAACACTTAAAATGAAAGGTATGTACAGTATTACAAATGCAAGTTTTGAAAACAGGATATTTAAGAACAATGTAAACATCAGTGAATACACACAGAGTATGTAAATAAATGCACTTCATGGATACAAGATTTAGAAAGTCCTAATAACCATACATTACGTGGAGATTGTGTTTGAACAGATTTTTGAACTGTTATTACAAGGTGTACACCATGCGCGTGTATGGACTTTCAAAATGAAACCTTAACAAGTATATGGAAGTCGATCTCAGAATACCCTAAACAAGTATTCAAGTTGGACAAAATATCGTTAAGTAAACCTTCTGTTAAAAGTATACCCTTTTTTCCTGATTTTGATACCCTTTTCAATGTCCGCGAGTACATCGTCCGACCGTGAAAAACACCCTTTTTACTGTTTTTTCACACGTGCATGGTGTACACATTGTAATGACACTGCCCCCACCCCCCCCCCCTCCCCCCGGCTATTCCTGCACACATCGCATCTGTGCAGATAGAAATGATTCTTCAGTTATCGCCAGAACAGTCAAAATTCACGTAATGACCTCTGTGACCTTTAATCTTTACTCAGATAATTATCCCTCCCATATGGAATGACCCTAGTTTGAATGTTATAGGTCAAAAAGTTATTGCTGGAAAGCCAATGCCATGTATATAATGACCTCTGCGATCACTTATTTTTTTTTATCTTGACACTTCAAAAGCTGTAATCAGAACATCATCCTTCTTACATGCATTTACAAAGTTCGGCATTGATTTCCCTGATTCCCAGTAATCGCTGGAATTCTAATTTCAAGTACAATCAGCACTAACAAGAAAGATTTTTTCTCCGAATTTTCCATAGATCTTGATGAAATTTAATGTAGTAAATGTCATATCAGAGGTAATTTAACTGACTATCAACCAGGCATGTTAATAAAAAGGGAAATGTCACACATTTTGGGGTACAATTTGAAAATGCTTACTTTTTATGATACGCACTGTATAACTAAAATTATAATTAACGAGATGTCTTGAAAATAATAATAGGGCCAAATGACAGCCCCATTCTTGAATAGGAATAGCACATATTAAAAAAAATTATCCTGACTTATTCCCATTTTGATCATTTCTGAGTGAAATCTTGCAGACCAACATATACAAACAACGAATAAATTGGGTAAATATACTGTCTGTCAATTGTTTGATCATTTTGTTCCAAGACTCACTGACTGGTCAAACATGAATTAATTATTCAGTTTGGAATTCACTTAGAACAGCACTTTAATCACCTTTTTGGGGTTCTGGCTGCCATCTTTCATATTCATAATAACCTTCTGTATGAAGGTTAAGAATCCCGTGAGCTTCGGATTGTAGCTCATGTTAAATATTTAATGCACAGCCATAACGCCGCACACAGCCTTCAATACGTCATCTGTTCTGGCTACAATCTCTCCTTCCGCCATGATGGCATACTCCTTGACACTTCCGGCTGACACATCTTCGATCCTCCCATCGTACTGGATGTGGATATGGGGCTGCAAGTCTTCATCACCATCGGACTCCTGGAAAGAGTGTAAGAGGGGGAGAGGACAAACCAAGACATGATGAAGCCTATAGAAAAATACATTATCTCTGATAGTGGTCCCATTGCACTCACAAAACTTTCTTGACTGAAGGAATAACAAAATCTATTGTCAGATATTATAATTGTATTGCTTTACGATTAAGGCTCATTTAAACATGGTGCTACAAACCGCAGTGACTAGCGACATGTGGCGGCAATATTTTGTGAATAAAGTGAATGGGATATGAGACATCAATAAATATCGCTGAGACAGGCAACGTTTGGTTTTTGGTTTTTTATAGTTTTTTTGTTGTCGTTGTTGTTTGTCCACGTAGGGATACAAATCTTTAAACCAATAAAATTCCAAGCAAAAGTAGAAATTGTCCACAACTCAATCTCCAATTTAAGTCAACTTAAAAAAATAATAAATTAAAAACTAAATAAAAGTTTGTACATGGCAGCTTAATTTATATTCAAGCCCCCAAAACTTTTCAGAAATGTCTCGGAATTGGAACAGTAATAAACTATACATGTGGATCTACACCAAGGTAAAAGATCATTCATAGGAGCTCTTTCCAAGCTTTATGGGCGGAATCACCCCGAGGTGCGTTTTCAATGGTGCAGTTGGTTGACTGAGCTCCCATGCAATTTTTAGATTTTTTTTTACACTGATAATCTGAAGGTCACTGTCTCAACAATTAAGAGAATGAATCTAAAAACTAAGGTGCAGAAAATGAATGAAACAAGAGTTTTTTTGGTGCTGGACAAACTGTACTGCAACTATCTTTGGTTTTCCTATTCACAAAAGATACTTTTATCTGCTCATCAAATCTATACTTCGAGTCTTGTCTGTAAAGGTCATATTTTGCATGAAATAAAACTGGTAAAATTGTTTTAATTTCAATACACTCAAGAAATGTGATTAGTGTTTGATTTTTTTTTTGGGGGGGGCATGTCCTTTTCATGTAATGATTCTCAGTATGGCATCCAAAGTACAAAGCCTGCAAAATTGTGTACGGATAAGCTTTGCACGTCAAGTTGAAAGAAGAAAAACATGACAGAAAGACTCACGGGTCATCACAGTGTGATGTGACTGACCATAAAATTGCCCAACCGCATGATCTTTTTCAGCATTTCAGCTGACAAATTATTACATTTCAAAGTTTGGTAAATCAAAAACGTGGCCACTAACTTTCATTCCTTTGCTATATTTAATCTGTTCAAAATTCATCTGCAATCATTTACAATGTATGCATTGAATTAAAATGTATGAGACTTGGTACACTGTTAGCTGACTTTACAAACTCCCCTGTACTGTAGTTTTGGGTTACTTTTTATTTGCAGAATTAATAACATTGTAATTACCTTGGCCTTCGGACAAAGTAGCAGCTCAATCTGTTCATGCAGCATGTATAAGAAAAGCAGTAATGCTCCAATGTCTCCAACACCTGAGATAACAAAGATGTAAGATGATTGTACAAAGGGGTCTGTTTATGCCATGTTCACAGAAGCCGGCCAGTCACGGCTGGATCGGCTAGCGAGGTGACCAGTGGGTATCAGGTGCTCTCTGTTATGCTACAGTTCTCCTTTGTCATAAAAGCCAGTCGGTGCCGACCAATATCTTAATTTTACCTGGCGACCGGTGTAAAGCCTGGGGATGTTTCATAAAGCTGTTTGTAAGTTACGAACGACTTTACGAACGACTGATGATCACTTTTTGTGCTAAATGATTAAGAATGTGATTAGTGATGCACCCAAGAAGTTAGCGCAAGAAGTGATCACCAGTCATTCGTAAGGTCGTTCGTATCTTACGAACAGCTTTTTCAAAACACCCCGGGTGTAGTAGGGTTAAAAATAAGAGCACTATTCATAACAGATATAAAGGTAATTGATCCTAAAATTTAATGTTGATAAAGCATGTCAATCATAGGAGACTTTAGGATAGCTATTTCATAACACAGAAAGAAAGAGAGCCTATATTCATAAAAGCAGATCATTATCCTCAATTCATAAAAGCAAATCACTTTCGAGCAGAAAGCTAGGGGTGTCTATTCACGATTAGAGTATATGGTTGCCTGTCATAATTTCACGAGAATTATTGTAACAATGTAGTCTCAATTATTTCCCAACTACCGACGTTGACTGCAATCACCTTAGATTTATGTACATGTACCTGAAGCAAACAAGTTGTTAGGTATTTAATCCCTTCCTGGGAACATGACCATTAAAGTGTGAGAACATGATCGAGGAAGGAGAAAAGGAAATGCAGCCTTGCGGGTGTTTTGACTCTGTCACACAAAATGACGGTGATAACAGTTTTAACAGAGATGTGGTATTTCCTAAGGAGTGATCAACTTCATATTGATGAATAATATGAACAGCCTTTTAGATATCAAAATTGTACAATCACTTTTTGAATTAAAGCTTTTTGTTTGTTGAGAAAAACTAGTTTATAAGAAAAATAGTGCTAGCATTGTGCTACAGATTTAGAATACTTACGTTTTTTGTCCTGGGCCCCCCTACTCGATCATTCCAATGGCAGAATACACTAACACTCTCTTGGGATTCGATTCCGGAACACACTCTAATATTGCTCTGCTATACTTCTCTAATCCATTATGAAGAAGTAGCTTTGCATCCTTTCCTGTGAGTCTTTTGAACTCTGCCATTATCTGCCACAGTGATACATAAAGAAAGAAAAGACTTCAATAAACATATATGAACAATAAACACTTCGCTATGTTATTTAATGAATAGACCAAAGCTGGGAAGGGAGCAGGAATAGTCTGTTATCCCATGTGGTATACTGTATTTCGGCAAGCATGTCACGCACAACCTAATCTACAAAATTGTATAGTAATCTGTTCCAAATTATTCAAATTTATTTTTGATTACTTATGCTATTTTATGCATGAAATTATAATTTGGCTGTAAAGCTTTTAAAGCCCAAGTTTAGTTTTGGGAATTTTGTTTTTATTTGAAAGATTTATGCCGCAAAGTCATCACCCTGCAATAATAGATTCTGATTGTCTTTAGTTTTTTTTTGAAATAAATTAATGAAAAATCTCGGGGGGGGGGCGAGATTTTCGCCTATATTTGACATTGTAGCAGCCAAAGGGTTAATAAAGCGTTAAGGTTATATTGAGTTATACCTCATCTTATCCTCGTCATGGAGACTGGTATGTCATCAAATTTAGAAAGCTATACATTGTATACCCAAGTTTAATAAATTCATTACCTCCATAGGTTCAAAATCTGCTTCATCTCTCCTTATATATTTCGAGACTGTGGTTCAATGGATGACTGAGCAGGAGACTTCTAAATCTATTTACATAATTTTGAGCTGATACCATCAAAAGTTAATAAAAGACTCCATTAAGCCCAATGGCTTATGACTGCGCTTATTCGCTTTCCCACTGCTGATATTTTCAATGCCTAATCATAATCATATTTCCATGTAGTTACCCTACTGACAAGAATAAACACTGGTATGGAAAAGGGGGAAAGAAAGAAGCAACTTCTACCAATAAATGGATAAAGAATGAACATACCACGTGCCCTCAGGTGATTTTGAAAGATGCGGGTAACGTGCCAAGAGGTTCGAGACCACTTCAGTGTACTGAGATTTCGTTGGTTCACTAACATAAGAGAAAGAGAAAAAGAATCAGCACATGTGCATATTAATGTATCTGCAGATTCTAACCTTTGACAGCCTGCCATTTCTCGATTCTTGAAAATGTAATAACAAGAAGTGCATTTACTTTAGAACAACAGTTACTGGCCTTATAATTAGGAATATCATCAAGAAGTGAAAAGTACCATGTAACATGTTAAGAAAAAGATACTGGACAGGGAAAATTGAGGAGACAAGAAGAAGCCCACTTGCTATCATAAGGACGCCACATGAGAAAAGTATTCATGTGGAGTTGTGGAACCCCTTTTTATACTAGACAATAAGAGTTGCTATTAATAAGTACATATTCATGAAGCATGTCATTCATAAGGACTATCATTAGCATGGAAAGAGTATTCAATAATAGCAGCAGGGTCATGAGGTCATAAATGAATACGGGCAGTTGATAGTCCAAATGAAAGAAAATAATTGCGATTTATAATCCATAAGGGAGCTTTTTATAAACACAGAAGAGGTTCGCTAATCAAAGACTCGTTTATGAAATCTTCTTTGAAATAATCATTTACAAACCCTCTCCTTTGATATGAATACGTACCATATTTTCTGATTATGAAGTTCTGACACATTTCCCAATATGACTAAGCCGACCCTCCCAATCAAATATGACATGTGACCCTTTTTTAACGATACTTTTTAAGAACATCAACTAGAGGCGAATACAATAATCTCTCAAAATAGGATAATCTAATGATCCTGCAAGATAAGCTTTATCTCCCTGACTGCCCCACCGCCCGCCCCCCCCACAAAAAAAAAAATCATGCTCATGCTGAAAGTTAGACTGGAAATGAGTGGGTACTTAACAAAGTGTATTTAGTCATTTCATCCATAATAATGTATACACCAATGAGTGCCTTCTCACTATAAGTCAGTTGTTTTCTGAGGCTAAGCGATATCGATGGTTTAAACTTCCTTCTGGAATCCGAAAAGGTCACGGGCCATTTCCCCAAGGGAGTTTTTGCCTTGCATGGCAACAGCACTGATAAACAGGGAAAAATGTAAGGAAACCATAATTCAAATACAGAAAAAAATCCCCTTTGGGAATTAAAAAAAGAAAGAACGTGTCCAATTATAAGAGCTCAAATATTGAATTTAGATTTCGCTAATTATGATAATTTAATTGAGTTAATTAATTGTGTTAGATCTAACAATGTTATTTTGAATTCTTCGGTGCTGCTCGAGCCTCCGGTCACATTTTTTTTTCTGCAACTCCAACGGGTCCTCAAACATAGAACCGTTTAGAGTTAGAGTTAAGAACAGTGCGTGCCCTGACACACTGACTACTACAAGGACAATTCACACACGTCACCACAACGCATAGATCCTACGTACGCGGTTCGGGATCTTGGCGCGGCGCGGGGGCCGCGCGGGAGGGGCCAGTCTCGCTGCTCCGTCAGCTCAGGCAACAACGGCCATGCTGCACATCGCACAGCCCGAAGGCTCGATTCTCTGTATGGCGTCCCCGTGTTCGTTTTTTCAAGATAAATGTATCTATCCCGGGTATCTATCAGCGCATCTATCTATGACGTTACAATCATGTAAAATAACCTGTCAAGATGGTCTGAGAAGTACTGAAAACGGCATATCAAATAACAGAGTAATCTACTGTAAAATACCTGTCAATATCGTCTGAGGAAAGTACTGAAAAACGACCACGCAGAGCGCGATACAGTAGGTCGAAACCTTCGGTTCTAAGCCCAGATCAGACCCTGTATTTAACGTTAATCTATGACGTATTTCGTTACGTTACTCCTGCTGTGCACATGCCGGCATGCCTGCGCGCAGCTGCGCCGTGTACAAATGGGCAACGGCACGCCATGATTAACGGCGCGACGGCAATTTTTAAAACGATAGGATGCAACTGAAGATTCATGAAATTATTTCATGAATATATCATTTAGCGATTCCGCTTCGCAATTCCGCCTCCGCTCATACACTAGTCTGTATAGAAGCCATGTTTATTTTAGGAAATTAAATGTTGCTTCTGTATGGCAGTAATTTTTCGTCTTTAATTATATTCTTTCCCCATCTTATAAATAAATATTGTAGTTATCAATCCAAGATTAAATTTACATCTACTACGAAATAATCACATCACACAAAATATGAATGAACATTTAAGGGCTAGAAAGCAAAGACTATTCATGGAGTGAATACGCAGTTAGACAAAGCTGAACTCGTTCCTGATTTGTTGGAAGTTTGATCGACATGCCATTGAATTTTTTATCGGTAACATGTTAACCAGGTTGACTATAACTTAAATGATATCATAATCGTTTTACAAAGGGGATGGTTAATATCATCGAAACCCCCACATGCTGCAAGTGTGCAGTGTGTAATGTTGGAAGCTAGAATTGAGGGCTGGCGTGAAAGTAGAGTTCACAGCTGTATGCAGGAGGTGCACGTGGACAGTAGATCGCTCTAGTCTAAGTTAGATCTAGAGTCTACAGAATATTAAATTTTTAGTCAATCAGGAATTTTGGATGTATGCTGATGTAACTTGTCGAACATGCCGTTGTTGAGGGTTGTCACAATTTGTGCATGAGCGAATTCGCATTCTTGCGATTCAATTAATCTTTTGATTCATGGTTTTAAAGGAGATTCCCTTATTAGGTTTTCTCTCCCTTAAAAAAAAAATAATTAAGCATATTAGTTATTTAATCCTAATCACTACATCACCCCCCTTTATTATAAAAATGCGTAAATATATTTTGTTTTTCAAAGTATAATTTAAGTTTTTTGACGAAGGAATACTCGGATCTAGAAGCTTCAGGTTTAGAAATATGTCTGTATTCATGAGTAAATCTACATGTATAACAAACAATGGTGTTGCTCGAATCCCTCACGTCTCTTCTTTCTCCCCTCCTCTCGCTCCCTCTTCTCCTCTCTCTCTCAGAGTACACATTTACTCCTTCAAACTTCCTTTCTACATTAAAGGTAAATGAACATCATTGGGTAGTCTCATACTTGGGCTGATACCTCTCTAAAATCAAGTAAACTATGCAAGGCTTTCTTCCTGTGAAAATCTTGTAGTCAAACGTGTCACTCATTCTAAAACAAACTAATGTAAATATAACAGTAGCAATGAAACCGCTGCTGGTTGCTCTCTATGGGGCTTATTTTTATCTACCCCGCAAAGAATAAGATACTCCTAAATAGTTATTGCTTGATTCTCCTTTATAAACAAATTACAGACAAATCCTCCCACGTGGGAGATCCACATCTGCTAGTGAAGCAGCTTTTTTTTGGGGAATAATTTCAACTCATTTGGTTCTGAGGCAGTTTTCAAGTGTTCCAATGTTGTCACTAACCTTTAACCATAAATTAGTAAGTTACATTATGGTTTATTAAATATTGATGTCTGTTTATATTTAATTATAATCTGTCATGTTCACTGAAACACGTATAACAACACACCAACTATACCACTTCGCTCCCTCACTCGTCACCCCATCTCTTATCTCTTACTCCAAATTAGACTTTGCTTTGACATTGACCAATAATTATGTATAACATTAACAGTTAATCATTACGAATTATTAAAATTTGCAACTTTATACTGTTATAATCCCTTCACACAACTGACAAAATGGAATATTATGATAGAAAGCATTATGTCTAATGGCCGAATCATGAAAGCATATGGCCTTTATTTCTGTTTCTCTCTCCATCTAACTCAGACTACTCTATATGCATACAGGGAAATCAGGGAAATATTGTAAGCAGCTGTGAAAATTCTATCCATCGCTGTTAAAGGGCAAAGCCACCCAACAAAAATATCTATTTGATTACAGAAGAGACGAAATCAAAGGATCAAAATGATTTAAAATAAGAAAGTTATGAACAATTCTCTAACAAGTTTCACATTAATTTCACAAAATAGTTATATCACATCCTGGCCCGGTATGCAAATGAGGGGACGAATCATCACCCACTCACTGATGTTTTTAAAAATTTTTTAATATATGAAATATGAAATATTCCATTTTCCTCCCCATTGTCGAAACCAAACTTTTATTCCTCCTAAGCATGTGGAATCTACCATTGTTTTTAACCTATGGTTGTTTCAATCAAGAGGGCCATTTTGTCAAATGTGTACAATTGAAATATGTTTATAATCAAAAAATTATAAAAAAAAACATAAGTGACTGACACCATCGTGACTCTCTCATTTCATATCACCGTAGTTGTGCAAAATAACGAGATTTTGTAAAAAAAAGTCATAATAATAATACATAAATAAATAATTAAATAATAAAAATAATAATAATAATAATAATAATAATAATAATAGATACATAATATAATAATAATAATATATAATAAATAATATAAAATATAATAATAATGGCTGCATAGATTTATATAGCGTCTTTCATTTGAACTTAAATGTTCAAGCGGCTTAGAATAACAAAAAAGACAGAAATAAAGTACAAAAAAGCACATTACAGACAGTATGAAAAAGAATAATAAATGTTCACAAACGTTCTTAATTTTACATTAAATTTTGATGCATTTTCAGCATTAAACTTTCTTCTGGTGTAACTTGTCCTTTAAAAATCGTTCCCAGTGTCCTGTCTGTTTGGCATTTCTTATTTTTATTATTATTTTATGTTTCACTTCCTCTCCCCCTCTCTTCCTGTAGTAATTTATTTTTCCCGTTCTGTATTCTCGATTCACTTCTTTCTTTCTTATTCCCTTTCCTCCTTCCTTTCTTCCTTTCTTTCTTTCTTTATCTTTCTTCCTTCCTTCCATTCTTTCTTTTCTTTTCTTTCTTTTTTTTCCTTCCTGTTCCCTTACCATTCTTCTTTCTTTCTAATAAAATCAAATTCTAACGATTACGTCAACTGTGCTAACTAGTAGATCTAACGTTACCTGAAGTAAGATCTAAGTAATACCAGGGTTAGATCTAACTATAGAATCTAGATCTAACTTGTTTTATTTAGAATAGATCTAACAGTTAGATCTAGAATCTAGATCTATTAGTAATAGATCCTTAGACTAAGGGCCTGTTCAGCGCTTGAAGCGAACCGTACGCGTACCGTACTGTGGCCAACCCCATGCGATACCTGTGCCAGAGTGTTCACTTTGCGAGTGTTCAGCATAACATGTGGTGGAAGCCGTGCCTCCGAGGTACCAAATTCGGTACGTTTACTCTCTATATACTGAGGGAATCACAGTGAAAGTATTGCTGGAATGCGTCAGCGTGCTCAGCGGCGGTAGCGGTACGGTTCGCCTGGCACGCTTTTAGACCACATCGGGCAGGTGTCCTCGCTGGGCACGCTTCTGGAGCGGTACGGTACGGGTACGGTTTCGCTTTACGAGGTTCAGGCCCCTCCTCTGGCACGGTTCGGTACGCGTACGGTTCGCCTTTAGGAAGGCGACTGAAGGCAGGCCCTACGTCACGTTTTTTTTTAGCTCACCGTCAAGATTAGCTTTGAGCAATGTTTCCATTTCTTTCTCCTCCAGTTCCATTGATATCGCTCACCACTGCACAATGTGACACCGTCAACAAGCGGCATGTTCGACAAGTAATCACAAATACATCAATTCTTTGATTTGACAAAAAATTTAATATTCTGTACAAGACTGTAGACTCGTCTCTAGATTAACTTAGCCATGTAGACCTAGAGCGATCTAACTGTACACGTGCACGCTCCTGTACAGCATGAACTAC
>JZLH01S0475867.1:0-15459 GCA_001188425.1 Eucidaris tribuloides
CAAGAGATAATCAACGACGACATCGATAAAAACCTCAACGAAGCAGAATTCGTTGACCCTTGAAAACCCTAAACAATCCAAAACTTTATCACTATGGACCATTGTAATTGAACAGAGCTGTAAAGAGCTCATGATGGTCGCTAATATGAATTATTTAAACCGAAACAGGCCCCCCAGAGTGCGCCATTCATTGCGGCTCGTCAAAAATGTAATAGTATGTATGGTCGAAAACAATGACCGAAAATTGGTGCTTTTAGAAGAACGAACCAAACAGCCCTTTTTATGCCGCTACCCAGTCTCCCACTGCCCACTAATATTTTTAAGGAAACAACATTTCGTACAGATTCTTTCTATTCACAGCACCAGGTGTTCATCGCAATTATTGAATAGAATGGTACGTAATGTTGCTTTGTATAGGAAACAAAATGGCGTTCAAATTACGAGTTGTCGCAACTCTATACATAAAGGGACTTTACTACCCCTAAATTTCATCACCATGTACGAAGTGTGGTAAAAATTATGTAAAGAGTCTGTCCACCATAAACCTATCACTCCTGCTGGTCGATGACATTTTCCAAATAGAAGTCTGGTAGGATGACGTCATCATCTTGCTTTCGTTCCTTGACAACAAATTTCCTGGCCCGAAGACGATGTGACACTCCACGACCCCACTCCACCTCCTCCAACATCAGATGGTAAACAGCTCTGATAAAAAATATAAATATCGTGTCAGTTCGTTGTAAAAGGTATCTTTGTCAAAACCCTTGTTAAAAATCAGCTGAGAGTCTTCCTCTTCGTCCACAATACACGATCCTAATTCTTCATTTTGTTCTCAGCATAATTGTAGTCAGTCCAAGGTGGTGAGGGTCGAGAAAATCCCCTGCTGCATCTGCCCTCGCCTTTTATTGCATGAGAGTAAGGGGCATCAAGTGTACACTGTCTGCTTTTGTTACAAAATCAGTTATTTGGTTCCAAAATCACCCCACAGTTTATTTTTGTTACAAAATCAATGCGAGTGAAAAAAAAAACTGTCACAGAAACAATTGTTGTTATCAAACAAATCTCATTCGATGATTATGCAACCAAATCAGATCTTCTGAGTAATTTTGTGACATGAAAGCCCCGTTGTGATTTTATAACAAAATCAATCCTCACTGGTATTTGGCTACCAAATCAATCCCTAATGGTGATTTTGTGACAAAATCAATCCCCGAAGGTGATATTGTTGTGACAAAATCAACTCCTTCACCTGTAACTCCCCAATGACAAAAGGGCATAATCTGAAATTTTTTCAAGATTGAGTTACATACGTGTAGGGACTGCAGTACACCATGTTAACATGTAGAAACACAAAAATATTAATTAAAAGTGTCGCCTTGTGTTTTCATAATCCAAGCTTGGTTTAAAAGGGTATCAGGTCACGAGCCATTTTATACAGTATGCAAAGCATACTAATTACTAGTGCAGCTCAGCCTGATGCCAATAAAAAAATCCAGCCCTGTTTTGATGAATTAATTGTTCAACACAACATGCCAATATGCATACAATTAATGTTGCTGGATGTACTGGCAAGCCTCAAGCAAACCCGTTTGTCCAACAGAAAAGTAATGCATAAAATGTTCAACTCACTATGAAATAGTGTACTATCATAGTGTAGTAGGGAGTCAAAACGTTGGCATAATCTAAAAACTGGAGACTCGGAATATGCCCAGTTCGGTACAGCTGAAATTATGACAAGGCCAAGAGTTATACCACCATTTGAACTGTAAAATACAAAAATATAACTTTATGTTTTCATAACGAAAGAAATGTTTTCTAGAACAAAATGTGTGAATGAAATCAATTTTCTGAACTTGGAAATGCATAATATGACTCGTTTTTAAGAATATTGCGTAATTTGTTTGTGTGCTGTATTTTGCAATGTAGCTAATTGGCAATTTAGTCTCAGTTCCAGACCAGGCAATTTTTGACCTGTTAAATTACACCCATCTCGACTTCTTTTTTTTTTTTTTTTTTACCTCCGAAGACACTCAATTTCTGCTCAAATCAAGACTCTGGTAATGCTGAAAGCAGTTGACTGAAGTAAAAAGTTTTCCTTATCAATATGAAGATGGGTAAATCTAACATGTCTGGAAACACAGACTTGGGCATATTTTACCTTAGATTAGTTTCATAGTAAATGCAAATTTGTATGCATCTATTGCTAATTGACAAAGATGCTCTCCTGTGAGCTTATCACATGCCTTGCTAGACTACAAATAATGCACATTGAATTTTTGGTATTAAAATATATTCCATACGAAAGAGTGAAAAAAAATGACGCTCTTCACTAGGATTAGAAAGAAGAAAACATCACATCTAAATTTGAAATATATAATGCAAATCATGCTATGCATAATTCATTTTGGGGTTCAAAATGAAGTAAAATCATTTAAAAATAATGATTTTGAAAGAAAAAACTATGCAAGGCTACATAATTGGAAACATAATCACTATCACGTTAATTTGAGAAATAAGGGGCATAATGATAGATATTCAGGCCAAAATAGTTGATTGGTTAACTGAAAATATTGTTTTCGAAGAAATGTCCTGACTTTAATCACTTTTCAAAATCTAGGGTAAGCTTCTTCTTGCCTTTCTTCTCTATTATTTATTTGTTAGTAAAATACAATTAATATTGAGCATGTAGCTTATTAAATTCTGCGCATGAAAGGAAGGGGAAATTAGCTTCTGACCCGTCCCTATCAGATCTTATAGTGGTCGCAATAAGAGCACTACTCTGAAAAGGGGCTATTTTTTTGAGTATCATTTGTGACAACAGGGTAATTTCAGGGTCACGCACATGTAAAGTATGCAACTAAAATTATATGCAAAATGATGTCTCAACTGGAAAAGATTATGATTACTGAATTATAAATATAAACAATAAAAAAATATATCTATTTGTGAATTCCTAGCTACAAAACATTTGATTTCAAAAGTTTTGAAATTTTTATCATGCGAGGAAACAAATAATGCCTTTTTGGCGTCAGAATAGGCCATAAATCTGTTTTTTTTCACAAAAATCGTAAAAAGATACAGGTTCTAATGAAGTTTCAAAAACTGAAAATACATTACCTTTGAACAGACGTGTATCTCATGTTTAAAATAATTGCATTTCCCTATAAATTATTTTACACGACTTTTGTCAGTTGCAAATGGTGTCTGAATTTTGCACACAAATACATTAAAACAATTAACATAATTAAAAAAAAAAAAAAGAAGAAGAAAACGAAATCATATTTGCATTTTGCAGGCAGCAAAATTTCAGAAAGAGAATGTGGAGAAATTGTGGAGTTAACTGAAAATTTAGAAAGAGGTTTCTAAAAGTCTTTTCATATACTTTTTTAGTTTGTTAGTTAACATGACAATAATCAAGTAGTAATGCCAATATTTTTGAATTTGTTGAAATAGACACTTTTTGTTCAAATGTTAACAGATTTTAAGCTTGTAAAGTTATGTAAAACTGGTCAAAGAAAAGTAGTTTAATTGGGTTCTACAAGGAATGAATTTGGTTTCATGCAATCAGGAGTAACTAATTCTCTATTCCAAAGATGTCGATATATGAAAAAGAAATAAATGCAATCGTGAAACCAACTGTCAACAGGAAGTTTTGTGATTGTTATTGAATTTAGTAACAAGTTTCTTAATATCAAATTTTGGGGCACGCAACGAAAAAAGCATAACTTACATTTGAACGAGAAAATGTGGGATTTCAAGGAAATTGACATATGAATTGAAAGACCCTGAATCACATTTGGGATACGATAACTTGTAACAAAACACTGAAATAAGTGATCAAGCTTTAAACAAATTAGGGTTTTCTGCAAATATCCTGATGATATCACAAAATGTCAGTTACCATTATGTCAGGGTGGGTGGGGCAAGTGCATGCTAATAATCTAATCAATTATCCCTTATCACCATAAGTGATTAGATTTTTGATACACGGTAAAGCCTACATACTTTTTTTTCAAAATAATTTTCTTTAGAATGATTTATAACCATCTTCAAGCGCCATTCAAATTTATGGATGTTTTCTTTTTGAAACATAGTGCAGGAGTTATTTTTCTCTACTTTTTTTATGAATAAATTTAAATACCAAAAATGCAAATTCCAATTAGTGTCAAGGCCTCCAGCAGCATGTCAGTTGCTAAGAGCAACCTTTGTCAGATAGTATGCAAAGCGATTTTCATTAATATTAAAAGCAGTTATGAGGCAAAAGCTTCATTGCTAGGCTGGCTTACCAGACATTACATTCACCTTTTTCATATTAATGAGGCATAATGAACAATTTTGAACGAAAATTGATTGTATTTCAGGAAAAATTTGTTATATATAACTTTGAAAGACTTTGAATACACATTGGATATGTTAACTTGAATAACAAAACACTGAATAGTATTTTCAGGCTTTTAAGAAGACGTTTGCCTCCTGCTAATTTTCGAAAACACTAAAAAATGATCAGTTATCTGCCTTTTGTATGGGGGGGCAGTGTAGTTTTTGTTACAAAATCAAACTCGCAATTTGAAGTTTGTTACGTACCAAACAACCCACGACAAGGATTTTGTTACACAAACTCACATTTGTATTGTGTTACAGAATCGATCCCACTAGTGATTTTGTACGCAAAATAATCCACACTGGTGATTTTGTTACGAAATCAACTATTTCGAGTGATTCGTATACGAAATAAAGAAACGATAAGGTGTATACAAAACAAAGACCTATAGACCTAAGAACCAATTAACACTGGAGACCTAAGACCGGGGTCAGGAAGAAACAGGTTTTAAGTGTCTAATTTACAAATGCAATACAGGTATATAACACATACGTGACGAAAATATCTACCAGCAAGTGTTTATGACAAGGTTCAAGGTTCTACCGCCATTTGACTGCCAAAATACGAAAAATATGAACGTCTTGTTTTCATAACGAAAGATATGTTTTCTAGACTAAAAATTTTGTGCTGAATTCATTTCTGAAGTCAGAAATGCAAAATATGTTTTCGTTTTTTTAAACAAATATTTTAGAATTTGTTGGTGTGTGTATGTTGCAGAGTAGCTAATGGGCATATGTAGTCTCAGTTCCAGACCAGGCAATTTTTTGACCTGTAAAATACACCCACTCTCCAACTTTTGTTCTTTAACCTCTGACACCCACTCTGCCTTAACTCTTTGTGCGCGGGACCCTGAATCCCGTGCTTGCAGAGTTTATTTCGAAGAGCGCTCAGTATATCGGGAAAGGAAATAACTAACTGACTTCAACTAGCAATAACTTTGCACAACAACGTTTTTAGGAAAAATGTCCTACAGCAAAGTTGAAGTACATTTTACAGACCTTCTAAATGCATAAAGGGTGTTTGAAAATACACATCTGAATTTTGTAAAGCAATCAATGGCTAATTGTAGCCAACATACATGTAGTTCTAAGTTTCCTGCTTGAAAATATACAACTCCATTCAAATAATACAAGAGGGTAAACCACAAGTTATACCAAAAAAAACCTGACTTGTTACAACTTACAAGTTCATGAAAGAGATGAGTCACCAAATAAGAAGTGAATGAAGAGATTATCAGTGAATAGCGCATGTTATTGTAATTGACCTTTAAAGTACTTTTGAAAGTTAACTTGTGTCTAATCCTTTGTCCTATTGTATTGAGATGCTTTGATTGCATTTATCGATTTTTCTGGTTCCGTAAGAATCTAACATAATACCCCCGTACATGAGGAATGTAAACAATACAAAGAGATTACTGCTAGTATCGGAAAATCTGTGTAATTCGGATGAATACAATCGTTTCTACGTTTGAGCGTGAAATGCGAATCCCGCACGCTACAGGGAGTGCATGGATGCGAATACCGCGTGTAAAGAGTTAAATCAAGACTCTAGTATTGCGGAAAGCAGTTGAATGAGGACAATAGTTTCCTTATCAATATAAAGACGGGTTAGTCTAAATGTCTGGAAACCAGACTTGGGCATATTTTGACTTTAGACTGGTTTCATAATAAATACAAATTATATACATACTATTCTGTCTGGCAAAGGATGCTCTTAACAACCTGATTGCTTGATGGAGGCTCGCCAGACCTAGCAACAACTAATGTATGCAAATTGCATTATAAGTATTGAAAATGTATTCATAAGAACAGGTGGGAAAAATAACATCCGTCTAAATTTGAATACATTATACAAATGGTCTTTTGCATATCCCTTTTTTTTGGTTGAATGAATGAAATCCATTCTCACAAAAATTCTTTTTAAAAAGGCTATGCAGGCTACCATATCAGAAATCTAATCACTTATGAATAAATATAAGGGGCATAATTGATTAGATTTTCAGCCGGACCTGTAGCCTGATTGGTTTCCCCCCCCCCAAAAACTAAATATATATATATATATATATATATATATTTTTTTTTTAGAAATGTCCTGATTTTTTTACACACTTTACAAAATTAAGGGGTAATGGTAGTTTCTTTTGCATTTTTGTCCTGTTTATCTATTTGTAAGTAAAATACAATTATAATGAGCTTATAGTAAATTAAATTCTGCATAAAATGAGGGGAAATTCAGCCCTCTAACCTTTCCCTATCAGATGTTATAGGGTTTCAAAACATTCACTACTCTTAAAAGGTTTTTTTTTTTTTGGATTATCATTTGTCACAACACAGTGTAATTTCTATGGGTTACCACATGTAAAGTATGCAGTAAATTATAGCATTTGCAGTCTCACTGGAAAGACTATTCTATAAACTATCATAAAAAATAAAAAAAAAACTAATATGTTCTTATTAATTGCGTGATTCTAAACAACCATTTCAAGTTGGATGGTCGAAAAATTTGATCACCCCAAAATGGCCTTTTTTGACCAAAAATGGCCATAAATCTGATTTCTCCTGAAAAATGTGAAAGATATAGGATTCTAGGTTTTAAAAACTGAAAATACATTTTCTTTTACCTTAGAACAGACATATATTCATGTTTCAAAATGTATTTTTCCCCTTAAATATGTTTTACACACTTTTGTCAGTCAAATGGTGGTCAGATTGTGAACACTGTCTTATACAGAGGGTTTTTTTTGGGGGGGGGGTGGGGGGGGGGGTGGGAGTAGGGTCCATTTCATATGTTGTCAGCAAGTCTTAGAATGTAAGGACTCTCTCGATCGTTGTCAGCAAAGTCTGTCTGATGCACCATTACCGTTCCAAAGAAATTGTCTAATGCTATAGAACAGATTCTTAATGGGGTGTGGAAGGCTACAAGCTTGGGTACATTACATGAGGGGAAATACAAATCTTCCAGAATGCTAGAAATTGTTGAAATAGATTTGTTGATAGAACTTTTGAATCGTGGGTTGCCCCTCCGGGATGACCTCGCTAGTCATAAGGACCGCTTTTCATAAGGACCAGTGGTTCATAAGGACCGTTATTCATAACGTGTAATTTCCTATACCTGAAAGATCGCTACTCATAAAGCAAAAGTAGGGTCATTATTCATAAACTAATAGGGACCTTTATGCATGGGGATTGCTATTCATAATATTAGAAGACGGTCATTATTCATAATCAAAGGAAAGGGTCATTACTTATAACGACCACTATTCATAATAAGTCATAAGGGTCGTTATACATAATAAGTCATAAGGGTCGCTACCATACGCGTACGCAGGGGGGGTGTTTGGGGTGTTCAAACACCCCCCTTTTTACCCGAAATCACCCCCCTTTTTCACGTATCACCCCGCTTTTTGAAAAGTGGCGCGTGTCTGAATATGAGAAATAATTGAATTATTAGTAGTTTGTAAAGAACAAATTTTGCATACCCCCCACCCCCTCTGGGCATGATTTTTTTACTTTTTCTGTTACTTGCTGTGCCTGCGAAGAAAATGTGGACCTTTGGATTTGTGAAATAAAAATTCAGTCCCTTCCCCGCCCCCCCTCCCCATATTGGCGTTTTTTTTCGGCGAACTTGCACATATGTTGACCCCGTGGAAAAAATTTTGGAACTTGGTATTTGGTAAAAAAATTTTTGTCCCTTTCCCCCCCCCCCCACCCACTATTTGGTTATTCGGGCGACTGAACGTATGACCGGGAAAAAATTTTGGACCTTGGATTTGGCGAAAAAAAATTTTCGTCAATCACCCCCCCTCCCCGCCCCCCCCCCCCACTATTTGTAGTTTTCAGACACGACTAACTTGTCAGTGTGCAGCAGGGTAGTAGGAAAAATTGGACGTTGATGTCGGGAAAAAACTTTTCTTCACTTACCCCTCCCACGCACCCGTCCACGCCCCCCCCCACTATTTGTGTATATTCGGCGACTGACCAGTTGACCGGGGAAAATTATGGACCTTGGATTTGAATAAAAATTGTGTCACTTACCCCCCCCCCCCCCCCACTATGTGTGTTTTCGAGCGATGCACAGTGACCGGTGAAAAATTTGGACCTTGGATTTGGCGAAAACTTTTTCGTCACTTACCCCCCCCCCCCCCTCCCCCCACTATTTTGTGTTATTCGACGGACTGACGTGACGGGAAAATTTTGGACCCTTGATGTGGAAAAAAAATTTTTCCGTCACTCCCCCCCCCCACATATTCGTGTTTTCGGCGATTGGCGTGACCGGGAAAAATGCGGACCTGGGTTTTGGCCGCGGAACACCCTTGAAAATCTGGTACGCCTATGGTAGCTACTCATAATACCAAACCGGGGTTGTTACTCATAAGGGTCACTACTCATAATCAAAGAAGAGGGTCGCTATTCATAACAGGAGAAGAGGATCAGTATCTATAAAGGTCAATACACTCATGCTCATAATTATGGAATATTTTGTTGATACTTAAGTTCTTTCTCCTATAACATCCAAAATTTTCAAGACAAGTGTTTATTTCACAAAAAACGCAGTATGTGAAGCCATTTTTTGATTTTCTGAGATGACTAAATTAAAAACTAAAATACGTTTGTGCACAGTAACGATTACATATTTATTTGTTAAAAATCCACAACAATCATGAAAAGAGCATTAAATTAAAATAATAATAAACTAGAGCAATTCGGCTGCGTGCAGCCGATGGGGTATGCCTCCGCACCCCCGTCCAATTCCAAACTTTGAATGTACGGGGCATCGTAACCTTTGACCGTTCAACTCTGAAATCTCATCTATGCCCCATAATACATACTCCACCCAAATTACATCAATATCCTATAAGCCGTTCTCCAGTTATCATGGTAAAGATATTAAGTATGGAGCCTTGTGACCTTCGACCTTTGACCTTTTAACCCTGAAATCTGATTGTTTCATTGGTACCTTATAATACATACTTCACCCAAGTAACATCAAAATCGGACCAACCATTCTTAAGTAAACATGGCAATGAGCCCAAATCAGACACCTATCAGGCCTCGTGACCTTTGACCTTTGACCTTTCAACTCCAAAATCTATTCAGTTCATTGGTGCCATATAATACATACTTCACCCAAGTTACATTCAAATCCAACATGCCTTTCTTAAGTTATCGTGGTAACGAGCCGAAATCAGACATGTTTTAGGTCCTGTGACCTTTGAGCTTTCAACCCCAAAATCTAATCAGTTCATTGTTGCTTCATAGTACATACTTCAGCCAAGTTACATCAAAATCCGACCGGCCGTTCACAAGTTATCGCGGTAACGAGCCCAAATCGGACATATTTTAGGCCCGGTGACCTTTGACCTTTGAGCTCCAAAATCTGATCAGTTCATTGTTGCCCCATAGTACATACTTGGTCCCAGTTACATCAAAATCCGATCAGCGGTTCTTAAGTTATCGTGGTAACGAGAACCGGTAACGGACGGACGGACGGACGCACGCACGGACGGACAACCCGAAAACATAATGCCTCCGGCAACGTCGTTGCGGAGGCATAAAAAACACAAAACTTATAAATTTGTATCTAAAGTCACTTAGCATTAAATTAACATCAGATTTGTCTGTTACAAGTCTAATAATGCGCGTAACCACCACGTGACTCGACAACAACAACAATACCGCCATTTATAAACACATGTTTCAGTGTCCAGTCGGACGCTACTAAATGCTCAGCATTCCTGAAATTCTTAGATTATAATTGTTTCACCTCGGGTGAGCAAATATTAATCTCAGATGTACCGTTCGCGGAAAAATGGCAACTTCTAAAATATTCCATAATTATGAGCATGAGTGTATCAATAAGGGTCGTTAGCCATAATCGAAGAAAAGGGTCGCTATTCCTAATCAAGAAAGAGGGTCACTATTCATAAAGGTCAATATTCATAGGGATTACTATTCATTATCGGAAAAAAAGGTCAATATTCATAATTAAAGAAAAGGGTCGCTACTCATTGAAGAAGAGGGTCGCTATTCATAATCAAAAAAGAGGGTCATAATTCATAAAGGTCAATATTCCTAGGGATCACTATAATATTCATAATTAAAGAAAAGGGTCGCTATTCATAATCAAAAAAGATGTCGCTATTTAAAATCGGAGAAGAGGGTCACTATTCATAATCGAAGAAGATTCAGAATTAAGAGTTAGAATTATTCGTAATTTGTAAAATGTTGCAATGTGATATTGGTTGTTCAATACAACACACAAATATGATTGAAAAAAATACAGATATAAGCAAAATTAAATATTGGATGGGAGACACCCCAACGGCTGTGTCGAAGTTAAAGGGGGAGGGGCGATGGAACGCCCCCTCTCCTAAGCAGGGCAATTATCATTGTAAAAAACATTATCTTTTATTCGACAGTATTTGTGTTTTAAAAAAACTTGCTATAGTACCTATATGGACCTACAAATTGGCAGAAGTTAAGGACCAGGCCCCCTGACTCTTTTCAATTTCAGGCAATAAAGAGTTGCAAAATTTACGTTTTTCTTAAATGATCATACCACAATTAACATAACTTCATGCATGGATGTCAATTTTTATTCGTGGTCGGGTGGATTACTGATGTTGAAGTTCCTCATCGTGGGACCTAAGCAACAAAGTTGGCCCTGGGGAAAGGTTTCAGGGAGGGGTGTCAAATGTGAAGGATCAAGAAAGTTAAGGACCAGAGAGACAGGCACATCGGTAGATCATTTTTAACTTGGGGTGTATAAGCTTCTGCGTTCTAAGTTATTTCGCACTCCAAAGCACTCTACAAACTAAAATGCTAAATCACCTTTTTATTGTAGATGAACACTTTGAACATGCTGTTCAACCGTAGAAAGGTTGGAATCCAGCATTTTTCAAGTGTTAATTTACCATTTTAAAATGTAGTCACTCCTTGGCCCTTCTAGATGTTGATTTGACATCTGATTTAGAATGCACTGTTAAATTATAAGTAGTGTTTTTTTTATTAGAGCAAGAGCTAGTTACTTTTCTATTCACCTCACTGAGCCCAAAAAATTTGACTCCTCAGAGTTACTTAGACTATCTATGTGATTGAAAAAAAGATATGTCAGCTGGACCCCACCGGTCGGGTTTGGTCCCCAGGACCCCCCTCCCTAAAATGACCCCGGGCGGATTGAATTTTACCCCATCTAGCCCATGGACCAAATTTTGCCAGCAGATAGTACTATGAGTGTACATTACCAAAATACCATAACTGACATATCAACTGGTCGGAATGTGGTCATAAGTGACGCCGAAAATTGATCTCGTGCCGGGTCAAATTTACCCCATCTAGCCCATGGCCCAAATTTTGCCATCAGAGAGTACTATGTGTGTACATTACAAAAATATCATAACTGACATATCAACTGGTCGGAAAAGGGTCGTTTACGTCTCGGCAACCCCGAAAATGACCCCGTGCCGGGTCAAATTTAGCCCATGGCCCAAATTTTGCCAACAGATAGTACTATGCGTGTACATTACAAAATATCATAACTGACATATCAACTGGTTGGAAAAAGGTCTTAAGTGACCCCGAAAAAATGACCCGGATACGGGTCAAATTTACCCCATCCAGCCCATGGACCAAATTGTAGCAGCAGATAGTACTATGCGTGTACATTACAAAAGAATCATAACTTACATATCAACTAGTTGAAAAGGGGGCATCAGCTGCCCCTAAAAATGACCCTGAATGTGGGTCAAATTTACCTCATCTAGACCATGGACTAAATTTTGGCAGCAGATAGTATTATGGGTGTACATTAGAAAAATATCATAAATGACATCAACTTTCTAAAACTGGTCATTAACGATTCCCAAAAATGACCCCGCGACTCTCCCTTCTTCCTCTGGCCAGCTAATACCCGATCTCGCCCATGGATTTTCTTTAGTCAGGATATTGTACTGTTTGCGTAGTTATCAAAATGTAACTGACATCAGCTTGCTGGAAAGGCATTGTCAGCTCACCCTTAAAATAACCATGTGGCCCATTCTCTCATCTGGGGACATTTTTTTTTTTGGGGGGGGGGGAGAGAGCTAATATACTCCTTTCATTTCCTTTCTCCTTTCATGGTGTAGATGAGGTAAATTTAACCCGCATTCCGGGTCAGTTTTTCGGGGTCGCTGATGACCCCTTTCCGACTAGTTGATATGTCAGTTATGATATTTTTGTACTGCACACCCATTGTACTATCTGCTGCCACGATTTGGTCCATAAGCTAGATGGGGTAAATTTGACCCGGCACGGGGTCATTTTCAGGGTTGCTGAGACATAAACGACCTTTTCCGACCAGTTGATATGTCAGTTATGATATTTTTGTATTGTACACACATAGAACTATCTGCTGGCAAAATTTCGGCCATGGGCTAGATGGGGTAAATTATACCCGGCACAGGGTCAATTTTCGGGGTCGCCTATGACCACATTCTGATCAGTCGATATGTCAGTTATGGTATTTTGGTAATGTACACTCATAGTACTATCTGCTGGCAAAATTTGGTCCATGGGCTAGATGGGGTAAATTCAAAGATCTTTGAAAGATGAGCAGGATGGAAATGGAAAGAAGTTATGGAGGAGTTATTGCCGATCATGCTCAGTCAATGTTACTGGATAACAAATCCCATTACTCCATTTCACAGTTCAAAAGATATTGCTTTAAAGCTGGCTCAAAAGTCATTACTCCATTCCCACTTCCGTTACCATAAACACCGGCACACTGTAAAAGCGGTAGATGCCGATAAGTGTACGTTAAGCTACGTTCCCACTTAGCCGAGTTGTAGTAGCGAGTTATGGCGAGTTGTGGCGAGTTGCCAAATGAGTAACTCGCGACAACTCGCAATAACTCGCGAAAAGCTCTTCATATAACTCGGGATAACTCGCAACACTCGGCACGGCTCGGTGTATCTCGGCACAACTCTTCTTGAAGTCGCGAGCAGGTCCAAAATTTTTAACAGGTTTAAAAATTTTTACTAGCTCGCAGCAACTCGCGGTAATTCGCTATACTCGAGCTAAACTCGTTGTATACTCGCATTACTCGTGACAAGCTCGCAATGCACTCTTCATAACTCGTAATAACTCGCCACCTTCAAGTATATCGAGTGACATACGAGTTTCCAGAGTGGTGTACGAGCACCACGATTGTGTTGCGGTCAGATTGAGTTACGCACGAGATTAGGACGAGTTCAGAACGAGTACGGCGACTTACCGCGAGTTTCCATGAGCCTGTCCGAGCGACAGCGAGCTCGTATGAGCTTATGAGAGTGCAAGGCGAGCTCACCTGCTATGTAAAATGACCTATAAAATATAGTCATTTTCATTCTGCCAGGAATATGTTTCAGCTAGAAAGCATTTATTCAACTCATTTTGCATTATTTCAGTGTCACTGATTGGAATTTAAAGGGAAGTGAGTGATTATTGTCATGTATGTCGCTATACAATGCGTATGGCATATAGGTGCTCATACTTAAATTTAAAATGGCCTGACGAGATACTGCCAAAAACTGTTAGAAGTGATCGTTTGGGAGAAAAGGGAAACATAATTTCACTATAACTTGACTGAATTAAACAGAGATGAATAGTCAATTTAAGCACATTTGAGTCATATGTTGGTTCTAATTGAACATTTCTCTGGAGTTAAAATATTAGTGACCCCTGTCTTATCCCAAATATTACTTTTCTGCGGCGCTTCCATGCCAACAGGTCATACAAAAGATCAAGGTCTTTTTTTCTTCATTTTATTTATTTCTGCAACTTTTTCAACATTATAAAGGCATCAAATATACAAATTACAATTGAATGAATCAACAATTTTCATTACGGAATCTACATGTAAACCGATTTGAAACTTTAAATCAGATTATAGGAATCTAAACAACAAAACATGCTGATTGCAAAGTTGATTAGAAACAAATTAGATATCAAGTGAATTTCATAATGAAGCATTGGGTAAGAAAAGAAATTAGTGACATAATATGCTTGACGATCTGACAAACCCGGGTTAAATACAAAAGCACAAATGGTAAGAAACATTTGTGATCTACAGTGCATGGAGGTGGAAGTGGGAGTTGCTCCGCATTTGGCCCAGTTTTGTTCAGTATCAATTCCAAACAGAATAATTTGAAATATCTTCTTTCATATGAGAAATTTCACTTAATTTATAGCCAGAAAACCGAAGAGTATTATGCAATATATAAATCATACAAGTATTTCCAAAATGTTCTTGCTCATTTGTGTATTCAACATTTTGATTTTAACAGTTTTTCAAAAGGATATAAGAATACTCTTTGTTTAGGCTAAATATGTTAACAACGTTCGTCTTCCGACTTTCAATAACTTTTTCACTTGCAATACAAATATATTCTCATATCCCACGAATGTTGGAACCTCAAGGTCTCGGTCTCGGTCTCGGTCCCGAAGTCGAAAAGGAATACTTGCTCAAAACTCCCTCAGACACCATGGCCCGGATATATGGAACAATTTACCAATCTGTGTTAAACATGAATAATGTTGTTTTTAATTCATTAATATCATATTTCTAAAACGTTTACATTGTAAAAACAAGACAGATATCTCCATGTTCAAGGAAAAAAGCTTGTATACAAACCCTTACGGCTATTTTTCTGTTAAAGTAAAAGATTATCAATTTTTGTTTTACAACAATTTCCCCATGCAGTTCTACAATAATTGATATACATATAATACAAACTAACAGTGCGTTTAGAGAGAACATTCTTCACTCTATGTAAAATCCCTATATCCCTTTAATTGTTTGTGAGGAAACATCACATAAGTCCTGATTCCAAAATAAAATTTTGTCAATTGTATTTCCTAAATAAAATAGTTGTTTGATAAATGAATTTAATATATTTTCATTCAACAAACTAGTCATCTATTTTAATATGACATCTATAATGATATTCAGCGCTTGAATAAACAGTTTCAAATTGCATTAAATTCGTTTTACTGATATTGAAAGAGGAAGTTTCCCTCATTTAAAGGCAGTGGATCTCTTTTGCATGGCTAAAAATTAATATT
>JZLH01S0475889.1:5928-19025 GCA_001188425.1 Eucidaris tribuloides
GTGAATTATATATTCAAAATGGCCAGCGTCTAACCTATTTATGCCCATATCTTGGGACTTGGAAAGTACAGATAGTAAAATTTGGTGTCTATTTCCATGTTTCTAAGGTCATGGAATGCAATATCATATAATTACAAACTTTCAAATGTTCTGACCGACATAATTTGCATAAATTTGCATATAAATAAATTCAAAATGACCGCCATGTAACCAACTGAAGCCTATGTTTAACATAATCATCATGTATAAGTAATTAAGTAAACGTACATTTTCATGTCTAAGATGATGTTTTTGAGGTGAAAGAGCGAATTGTATGATTGCTGACTATTTTTTTTTTAGTCGCCGTCCCTACGTGTACACATAATTTGCATAAACATGCATATGAAGGATCAAAATGACTGACATCTAAAAAAAAATCGTAGAAAGTAAATTCTGGTTTCTATACCCAGTTTTGTTAGTTCAAGGAATACTATAATGATATCAGTAGTAACTTTCGTAGCATTCTCATAATAATTGGCTTAGATTTGCATATAAATCCGTACAAAATCGCAAATTGTATGATTGCTGACTATTTTTTTCAGTCGTCGTCCCTACGTGTACACATAATTTGCATAAACATGCATATTAATGATCAAAATGACTGACATCAAAAAAAAATCGTAGAAAGTAAATTCTGGTGTCTATACCCATTTTTGTCAGTTCAAGGAATACTATAATGATATCAGTAGTAACTTTTTAGCATTCTCACATACATAATTTGCTTAGATTTGCATATAAATCCATACAAAATCGCCACCGTATGGTATGTCATATGCGCATATATCCGCATACATGTATTACATTCTATGACATGTCCTCTGTCACACCAATTATCCTCATATCCCCCATGTCAGGATTCTCTCCTTCTCTTTCCATTTGCAGTCCCCATTTCTTTGACGTGTTGAGCCTAAGTATAAGCCCCTGCATTTGCTACCTCTATACCTTGATATTTCACCATAGCTCCAGCTACCATTTACACACATGCACTCTATTTTGTCCAGCTAACTGTCAACCCCACTCCTCTCTAGAGCATACTTCAAGCTTTCTAAAATTTCCTCAATCTGCTCCCTGCTCTCATAGCATATCACAATGTCATTTGTGAACATCATGGTGTGCAGGGACTCCGTCCCACCGTATTTGTCAGCCTGTCCATCACCATTGCAAAGAAGAAAGGACTAATTAACGCTGTATCGTGGTGCATCTCAAATCTCAGTTTGAACCATTCTTGCACACCCACTGCACACCTCACGACTGTCTGGCATGTTTCATACATATCTGCACTGTCAAATACTTCTTTACTACCCCTGATTCTCTCCTGGAAAACCACAATTCCTCACTTGGCACCCTATCATGCCATTTTTGAGAACGCCAAGCACACAATGTAGTTTTTTTTGCCTGTCTCTATAGATCCTCAATGCAAATGTTGCATCCGTAGTGCTTCTACCTGGCATGAAACCTTGTTACAAATTAACACTTAATTGTCACCCTAGCTTCCACAACTCAACTCTTTCCAAAAGTATGACTCTTCAACTATAAAGGGATATTTCTCTATGATTAATACAACTCTGCATATCACATTTATTCTTTTAGATTGGCACAAAACATGCTTTTCCACCAGTTATCACAAATTCTTTCAGTATCCATTCAAGATACCATTAACCCTAAAAAGCCCAATTTTTTTTCGCCACGTCCACAATTTTTGTCGAAATTTAATCAAACTTGGTGACTTTTCCTAAAATTTTATGGCAAACATTTTGGTGTATAGTTTAGGGTTACCCGTGAAATCGTGTTGCCATGGCAACCACATTTTGAAGGTCATGTGTGTCATTTTTTGGTGTTTTCTTCTATTTTTACTACATAGAAGAGTTACTGCCACTTGTTTTTCATATCTATTGACTCAAATATGACATGAAACGTATGTTTCATCTATTTTGAAACATATTCAATACATTTCTTTTGTTTTCTTTATTTTTGAAGGGTAAAATGGCGCCAAAACAGTAAAAACAATAAAAAAATATAGAAAATTACATTTTTCTTGCTTTCCTTTTCTTTATTTTCAATTTGAAATTGTCAGATTACAAGATTTGATGTATCAAAGTGCAATTCCGTCAAAAAAGTTTACCAGAATGGTAAAAAAATGCATTTATTCAGGTTATTTTAACTCTTTAGTGCAACCAACAGTGCATAGTAATTTGTGCATATACGCATTACATTACCACTATATGTATTGTAACACAAACTATGAGCCCCAAACTGTCAAAGTTTACTCAAAATACTTATTTTCTATCTTAAAATATGTGATCTTGTATATTTAGAGACAAATTAATCACTTGTGAGTGTATACAAGGGATATTAAGGACGAAACCTTCGAAATATTCAACAAAATCCACATTTTCTATGTATTTCATTATATTATGGTCAATAGCGCCCCCATGTGGTGACCTTGAGAAATTTTCATGGTTGCGTTTTGTAGAGTTTGAGTTGTTTTGCATGTGTGCCAAATTTGAGAGTGATTGGTCAAAAAATAAAGATTTTAGAGAAGGGGGCACAATGTGACCCCCCCCCCCCCCCGGGGCCACGGAGAGCCAAAAATAGCTTGGGCTTTTTAGGGTTAAACAGCTTTGTCAGGAACCCCACTCCCAGTACCCAAACACTTCCATGCTTCCACTTGTTTATCATCCGCATTAACTGGCCCTGCCTATCAATTCTTTCATTCTATGCATTGTCGATATCACTTCTTCTTTACGGATAGCTTGTACAGTCAAATCAGTCCTAGTAGCCACCTGTCTATAGCAGCCAACCTGTCTTTAGTGGCCACCAATCTATAAAGGCTGCATTTTTGGTTTCCCTTGGGTGACCACTATAGACAGGTTTCACTGTACTTCCTCATTCACTTTGTAGCATTCCTTCTCTCTCATTTTCTTCATTCATCTTTTTTTTTAAATTTATTCTTGCCATCTTTTCTCTCTTCATCAGTCAAAACATTTTGCTTTCATCCTCTAATAAGCCACCTGCAACATGTCTTCAATTCCCATCCCTCTCTCACTGTATAGCTAATTAATATACATGTACATGTATACAGCCTTTCTGTCCTTTGCGTCAAATTTCTCACAATACATCATTGTTTGCCTCACTCTTGGCCTTTGTCACTGTTTTCTTCAATTCACGACACATGTCCTAATACTCTTGTTTATTTTCATCATCTCTCTGCTCATCCTGCTTCTTCTTTGCCCATCTCTTCTGCATTATGGTGTCCGGTTCATCCTCATTCCACCATCATGTCTCCTTGTACCCCTCCTCCTTCCATATGATACCCTAATAAAACTTTCTTCCTTTTCTCTTTACAACTTCAGGTACATCCATCCATTCTTCCAATCCATTCTTTTCAATTTCCTTGCCCACCTTCTCTCTGAACTGTGCCCAACTTTCTTCCTCCTTTAGTTTCTACCATTTTCCCTCCCTACCTACCTATTCATCCATCTCGCTACACATATCCGCATCCTATTTTTGGTTCATAAAAGCTTGTAACATTTACACTGTTCGCGAAATCACCATATCCAGACTCATTATCCTTAATCTGACTCCAGTTTCACTTCCAGTACATTACTTATATAACACACTTAAACAATCATGCCCACACCATCTCTTTTTCCATAAAAAATAATGTCCCACAGCTTTTATGTACAATGAAACTATATAAACTTAAGTATGATACATGATAATCATGCCATACATTTATGTACAAATTCATTCAAGTTTTCAGCGTCTTATATTCCTGAAAGTTACGTAGTAATAATTTTTACAAGGAAACATTACAGAAACCATAATAACCATCTACAGATGTAATATACAGAGATATGGACATATGGCTTACCAAGTGGTGGCCATTTTGCATGGATTTATATGCAAATTTATGCAAATTACGAATATTAGAATGCTGAAAATTTACTGCTGGTATCATAATTGTATTCCTTGACCTAACAAACATGGGTATAGACACCAGAATTTACTTTCTACGATTTTCATGTCCAGAGTTATGGGCATAAATAGGTTAGATGTCGGCCATTTTGAATGTATAATTCATATGCATCTTTATGCAAATTAGGTGTACCTGTAGGAAAAACAACTAGAAAAATTTAGTAAATAAATCATACAATCCGTCTTTCATCTCAAAAACACCATCTTAGACATGCACATGTACATATACATGATTATTATGTTAAACATAAGCTTCAATGGGTTATATGGAGGCCATTTTGAATTCATTTATATGCAAATTTATTCAAATTATGTATGTCAGAGTGTTTGAAAGTTTATAATTATATAATACTTGCATTCCCTGACCTTAGAAACATGGATATAGACACCAGAATTTACTTTCTGTGGTTCCCATGTGGCAAGATATGGGCAAAAACAGGCCGCAAGGTGGCCATTTTGAATTTATGCAAATTAGGCACTGATTCACCACTCAGATTTTCGGGTACTTTTAATATATTGTTTTGATAGCTCTTCCAGGTTAAATGTAAGTGGTTTCGTTTCTGTTGCAATTTGTTTTGGGTTATTTCATATTTTGACTGGACTAAAAAGGGGGTAACCCACCACTAATTGCAAAAGAATTGTTTCAACCGCCATGACTATCAGTCAGGTCTTCTAATCACTATACAAAAAATTCCCCCCCCCCAAATCCAATCATGGGAAAGATGTCTAATTTGCATAATATGTATATTAGCTTTCACTGTACCAAAAAAAAACATTTTTTTTTTACCAAAGTTTGCAGCATCAAAAGAAATTGATTGTCAAAACACATTATTTAACATCAAAGAACACAATAGACACATTAATAAGTAAACGATAGTAGTTCAATTAGCATAATATGCAAATTAGTTTCAATCTTAAAGGAAAATTATATTTTTACATTTACCTTGCATGTAGCCACTAGATTAAAACAAGAAATGTGTTTAAAGTCATGTTCACAATGACAATGAACTCAATGGATACATTAAACTACCAATATTCATTGCAATTATCCATATTCACTGTAATGTTAATTCCTTTATATTTCATATAAATTATAATATTGTGAACGTACATGAATTAAAAACTGGAGTTTGCTTTGTATGTACATGTATGTATGAAATCATTTATGTATTCGGAATGAGTAAATACAATGTACTCGAATACTTAAATATCATGAAAATATTTTGCAGAATATGTAAATGAGCTTTCACAATAAGAAAAGATTCACAATTTATCTCTATTGTCCAGCTTAAAGGTTAGTGACATGATTGAAAACACTTGAAAATGCCTCAAGAACCAAATCAGTTAAAAGATATACCAACTATATACCAACTGGAGTGGATTTTCCAGCTTGAAGAATTTATTGTCTCTAATTTGTTTACTTAAAGAGAATCAAGCATGAACATACTAGTACCTTAATTTTATCGGGGCACGATAAAAATAGGACCCATAGAGAGCCGCACAACACAGCAGGTTTGCCTGCTACGAGAGACATTGGCATTAATTACTTTAGATGAGTTAACGTTTGACTATAAGATTTTCACAGAAGAATCCTTGCATAGTTTACTTAATTCTAGAGTAGTTTCAGCCCAAGTTGAGGACTACCCCAATCATGTCATTTACCATTAATATACCAAATCAAAACAATATAAATATTCAAGCTTACGTTTATGCTGGAAAAGGGGACTAGGCAAATTGTTAGGAAAACAATTCACATACCATGCAAATTAGCTTCCAGTACTGAAAGATTTCAAATTCAAAGTCCATTTATTTTTCATGTGAATGATCATTTGTTCAAAAGAAGAAACCAATCAGTCACACTGGCATCCAATATAGTTGTTGTTATCGCTGAAGATTCAGGTCATGTAGCTCCACAAGTGCCTTTCCAACGAGTAAGTGTTGTCGCCACCCGAGAAGAGCTGGAAGACCTAGTAACTTTGTTTAAATACAAACTTTGCAGTCACCCTACAACCTTATTAAATGTTGGGATTTCCTACAGAGCCAAACAAGGCGGAATTGGGTGATGCCCTTTGGGAAACTATGAAACAGGATCAGTCAGACCAGGGGCGGCGGAACCGGGGGGGGGGGAGGGGCAGGGGGACCCTCCCCCCAAAAAAGTTTGGATAGCAAAAAAATACCTTTTTTTCAAAACGAAATGTGCCCTTTGTCAAATGTCGCAGGCCCTTTTTTTTCAAAATGGAAGGTGCCCTTTGTGAAATGACGAATTTTTTAGTCTACTCTTTTTTTGTCGATATTTGTCTTCTTGAATTAAACCACTGGAGAGATACACCCTTTACACCAATTGCAGACAATTTCTTTAAATGTACTTCATGGTCAACGGTATCGAAGGGTTTTGTAAGTCCACAAAAACTGCACAAGTGTATACATGCCGTCATCCATGTTCATAAGCCAATCATCTGTTACATGTATCTATGCAGTAGTGGGAGAATGGTTTGACCTAAACCCAGACTGGGCTGGTGATAGTATATTGTTATCTTGTAAATAATGTACCAATTGTACTTGGATTATTCGCTCGAGTAATTTGGAAATGCATAGCAGCAAAGAGATTGGCCTGTAGTTGTCAGGGTTCAGTTTATTCCCCCTTTTGTGAATTGGAATCACCTTAGCTACTTCCCATGCTCTTGGAACTGTACCTTCCTGAATAGATCTATTGATCAAATAAGTTATGAGTTTAATTAAAATATCAACGCAGCTAGGTTTTGAGAACCTGAACAGACATACCATTAACCCCGACGGATTTTTTATTTTTCAATTTACGCATTTCATTAAATACTTCAGCTTCAGACACAAAAGTAAATATCAGCTTATTGTTACAAGTCACCATTCTGGCGGAGGTATTATCATTATAATCATCATCATTATCATTATCATTTTCAACGACATCATCACTATCAATGTCAGTATAAGTGTAACGCTGCTTTTCCAACAAATCTGCAGCAATACTGGCAAAGTGATCATTAAACTCGGATGCCTTACGTTGATGATCAGTACAAGAAATGTTTACGGAGGTATTGTTGTTCGGCAAAAAGGATTTAAGAAGTTTTCATGTTTGATTTTTACGTGACAGCTCAGATAATTTATCAAGATAATAACTTTTTTTTTTAGCTTTTCTGATAACTGATGTAACTTCATTTCTTAGTCGTCTATATTCTTTCCACAACTGATCATTCTTCTGAGTTATTGCCTTCTTTTTAGTCTTGTCTCTTTTTCTCATTAGCATAATTTTGTTTTTCATTTAACTATGGCGAGTATTTTTTCGCATACGTTTGGTTTTTAAAGGCATGTGTTTATTAATGATAGACACCATAATGTCTTCCCATATCTTAACAGACTCTTTTAAATCAACACGTTTCAATTTCACTCCAATTTACTATATCATCACAAAAAGCATCCAAGTCAATACCACTTGACTTTCTGAATGTAACATTATTATGATATTGAGTGGTTAAATGAGGTGATTTCCACACCAAATAATTCATAAAATAATCTCCCATACACACTTTGAGGACACCGGATGTTTTAACCTTATCAGGATTATTTGTCAGCGTGTGATGAATCAGAGATATGCATCCATTTTCTTACTCTCTTGCAAACTCTTAACTCTCATGAGCAATAGCGTTTGAATAATCATAATATTGTGCATCAATCTATGACGTAACATTTTGTTGAATTATAAATACAGTATATTATACAGTGTTGTTTAAATGAACAGAGAAACACCTACACACTGAAACCACCGATGTAAATCCCGTGGGATGGGGATATATTCCCCCACTTTTCGGGTAAGGGGGGGGGGGTGATGGCCCAAATACCCCCTCCCCCACTTTTTAAGCAAATATAGAACAACAGTTTTTTCATCAATAAATCAATGATAAAATGATTATAGTACTGAGAATTTCTTTTGAAATGCCGTTAAAATTCTGAAAATCGTTCAATTCTAATTTTAAAAAAGGTTCAAAAGCTTCCGCTCGGTCGCTTGCATTTTCCTTCAGTAAGTCAACATACGCCCCCCTCCCGAAAAAATCCTACATATAGACCTTTTTTAAAGGTTGTATCTACTGCATGATGTTGTAACAAAATCCATAATCTTTTAACGTGTAATCGCTCAATTTTTTTTAATGTATTCAGTAAAAACTTTGCATGAGTGTTATTACTGCCAGACATGCAGAGACCAGAAATCCTAACATGTCTGAACTAAATTAGCAATTTTCGGGGACCGGGGGGGGGGGGGAGTTTAACTGAATGAACTAAACACTAAACAAAAGTAAGTTCATCTTTTTCAAAATACCATAACTTTTTTACGAAATGGTTTTGAGCAAAATAATTTGGCAGGAGTGTGTTTGCACTCATTGACTATCTTCTGTGTGAAAATGTGTTAGATACGCCAAGTCATGCATGAGTGAGCACATATTAAAGGTAAAAATGTCACTTTTCAAAATTCACAGGGGTCATTTTGGGGGATTTGTGATACTGGATTGTTACAAATTATGTTTCTGGTGAATGATTTAGTGTTAATTATGTTAATCATCTATCGGTTGACCCCCTTACACCTTCCAAGACAATTTCCACATATTTTCGGTTCAAAGTGCCCAATTTAAAAATGTTCATCCTTCCTAAATTTTGAAATTGTGAATCCATTAAGTTAAATGAAAAAAAAAATGAATTAGATATTTTTCCTCAAAATGTATTGGCACATGTTTGACGAACATAAGATGTTGTAACCATGTCATGGTTGAGTGAGTACACTTTATTCATAAAACGAAAAAACAATTTTGTACTGTTATTTTGGCATAATAGATAACTCCTGTGGTGACTTTTGAAAAGTGATAATTTTGCCTTTAATGCATGCTCACTGATGTATAACCCGACGGATCAATTGCATTTTCACACAGAAGTTATTCGTTGAATAAAAACACCCCTGCAAAATTATTCTGCTCAAATTTGTGTTATTAAAAAGTTATGGTATTTTGAATAAGGGGGAACTTACTTTTTGTGTAGTGTTTAGATGTACATTTTCAAATCAATTATTTTTTTTTAAGGCTACACAGTAAATATAGCTAAATCTTCACATCTTTCGAAATAATTACCATGTTCAGCGAAACGTCCGTGTGACAGGTTTTGAATTATCACCTAGTCCCGAAACGGATATCTTCGATTTTCCCAAAAAAAGACTAGAGAAGATTTTTGATACACATTCAGCTTGATACGAAAAAAAAATGACCTGAAAGCCACAAGGAATTTGGATAAATAAAACGTAAGGTATCAATATTAACGAGCTTAGTAGGGCACTAAACATAATCCTTGGTATCAATGCAAAAAGGATGACCCACGAAAGACACACACACACACACACACACACACACACACACACACACACACACACACACACACACACACACACACACACACACACACACACACACACACACACACACACACACACACACACACACACACACACACACACACACACACACACACACACACACACACACACACACACACACACAAATACACGCCATGGTGGTAGAAGAGTCTTTCTCTACCTCCATTCACACTACACATTAGTGTGTGTGCGCGCATCATGTATGCACGTGTACGTGTGCCTGTGTTTGCGTGCGAGTGTGATATCCCTCACTCCTCCGAAAGAATTCCATTAATCTTTGTTGTCATAAATACAAATATATTTACCACTCAATCAAACATGTCAGTCCAAATGAAAACGAAAAGAAAGCTGTTTGTGCAACTACATTATAAGATTTAATATATCTTGAAAGTATTCATAACAGTCATTATAGATTAACGTGGTGATGCATTAAATATTCAAATTATTGCATTGTTTTATTTAGCAAATTACCACACATTCCCTTCACCTCCTAATAATCTATATCATAATATATCTGTTTTAAACAATTTTCCGGATTCTGCATGTCAAGTGTCAAAGATACCTCATGGTTATACAATGAAATAGGCGATAAAGATGACAGTAAAATGTCTGTAAACAAGGAATTTTTGCATGTTCTGTGAGTGTACAAGGTGCTAAAAAAAGGGTATCCGAATACGAAGGTCAACTTTATCACGAATACACATTTCATTGTAGTACACTAAATTGAGAAGCAACTCTTCTGTTGTAATTGACACCTTACTTCCTTACTTGCGACATAATTTTTACGGCCACAGAGTTAGGCTCCAAAAAAGATGAAGGGTACAAAACACAATTTTTAACAGTTTTTGGTCAGATCAATGTTTTCCGATATTCACATAAAAATTATTCTTAATGAGAACATAGCATCACCCTCTTCCACCTTTTTTGAGTAAGAAGGAAGGGCAATTCCGATAAGATTGAGAGATGCCCCCCACTAAAAAATTGAGGCTTTCAGGAGAGCAGCTGTTGGCCCACCCAAGACCAAAACTGCCACTTATAGTGGGTAGGAAAAGGCATAGTGTTAGGCTGAATGATATCACGTACTTCTTTAATTTCAAAACAGGAAATAAGCTCCATTTATTTTGCATGGACAATGAAAATTTCATTCATAAAAGAATTCGGAATTATGATGTGTATGTATCAGCTAATTGGCAGCGTTGACTCATTATCGATGAAAGTCAGATAGCTGTCCTCTTCTCCAAATTAATAAATTATTTTAAAACTGAGTATCAAATGTAGCATTTTATAATTAACTACCTTTGATTTCATTTTCATCTTTTTAAATGGAACACCCCTACATTGCCATATTACATCATTAGAATAACTTAAAGTACAAGTATAGGTTTGGATCGATCGTAAAAAAAAAAAAATGCTTGCCATTCTTTCACCAGTATTCTATTTTCACCCCAGCCATCGTAAAACTACATTCAATCCTATGAAAAATTGTTTACAGTGAAAATTGATGTTTCATCTTCGAGAATATCTATTGAATTATTCACTATTAATCTATACATCTATAAAGGAATGTCGAGAAGTCCCCAACATTTTGATACTTTTGGTAATCTAAACAAAAAATGGAGGAGTTTCGGAGCGAGCAAGTTTCAGGCATTCATAAGGTCACATATGTGTATCTGAAAACATAATTGCCAAGTTTTTTTTTTACCATTTTACCAAACCTCTACATTATAGATTACATTCTAAATTAAAGCAGTTTCGTCAAAATAGGATAGCATATTAATACATCAAAGTAGGTAAATTCTACATAAAATATATATTAATATTTCATGCGGCCAAAGAAGAAATCAATAAAACGCTATCCCGAATAAATCGCAATGGAGAGAAAGATCAGGTAGTAGATATACAGTAACACGTGGTGGCGACACTGGGGGGGGGGGGTCGAGCCACCCTATTGTTTTTCAATTAATGAAAATACGCGGAATTTTTAGTGTGGTTTTTTTTTTTTTTTTTTGCCCCAATTGTATGCTTATGGTGCTCGAATTTGGTCGTGAAACAATGTTTTGATTGACTGATAATTTGTTTTGGCCGCTAAGATTTTCCCGCGATACACCTCCCTCACTGAGCACTTTCCGGCTTGCCAATTTGAATGCGAATTTGACCGTGAAAAAAAATTGGCCGGCAAAATTTTCCTGACGGATTTCGCCCCGCTAGGAGAGTTTACCCTGGCGAGCCCCTGCGCATTACGCTTAACTAATTGGGGGGGGGGGTGTTGCGATATTATTAGGTCTCATTTCACTAGGAATGTGGTTAAAAAGCTGATTTTTAATGTTTTACAGCTATGAGAGCATTAAATTATGAAACCAACGGCACACAGAATATATATGCAACGGGTCATTTTTTTGAAGAAAAGATGGCGTAAAAACATGTTGGTTTTTGTTTTCGTGGTTGTAATGGACATCGTTTTCATTTTAAAATAACTCTTGTAACAATGTGTGAAAATATGAATGGGATGAGAGGTGACACTGGTATCATGATTATAAATATTACGTACACAAAATGCACTATTATGAAGTTTTTGAAATAAGAAATAGTATCTACAGGATATGATACCCAAAATAACTAAGATTCGTAATGACTGCGTAATGTAAAGCACGGAGGTAGCTGAATAAAGGCAATGCCATTGAGTTAGCTGGATAAAGGCAGTGTACCATTGCGGTGGCTGGATAAAGGCAGTGCCATTGAGGTAACTGGATAAAGGCAGTGCCTTAGAGGTAGCTGGATAAAGGCAATGCCATTGTGGTAGCTGGATAAAAGACAGTGCCATTGAGGTAACTGGATAAAGGCGGTGCCTTAGAGGTAGCTGGATAAAAGAAAGTGCCATTGAGGTAACTGGATAAAGGCAGTGCCATTGAGGTAACTGGATAAAGGCAGTGCCATTGTGGTAGCTGGATAAAAGACAGTGCCATTGAGGTAACTGGATAAAGGCAGTGCCTTAGAGGTAGCTGGATAAAGACAATGCCATTGTGGTAGCTGGATAAAGACAATGCCATTGTGGTAGCTGGATAAAGACAATGCCATTGTGGTAGCCGGATAAAGGCAGTATACCATTGCGGTGGCTGGATAAAGACAATGCCATTGTGGTAGCCGGATAAAGGACAGTATACCATTGCGGTGGCTGGATAAAGACAATGCCATTGTGGTAGCTGAATAAAAGACAGTGCCATTGAGTTAGCTGGATAAAGGCAGCATACGAATTGACGGTGGACTGGATAAAGGCAGTGTCGATTGAGGTAGCTGGATAAAAGACAGTGCCATTGAGGTAGCTGGATAAAGGCAGTGTCATTGTGGTAGCTGGATAAAAGACAGTGCCATTGAGGTAGCTGGATAAAGGCAGTGCCATTGAGGTACCTGGATAAAGACAGTGCCTTAGAGGTAACTGGATAAAGGCAGTGCCATTGAGGTAACTGGATAAAGACAATGCCATTGTGGTAGCCGGATAAAAGACAGTGCCATTGAGTTAGCTGGATAAAGGCAGTGCCTTAGGTAGCTGGATAAAGGCAGTGCCATTGTGGTAGCTGGATGAAGGCAGTGCCATTGTGGTAGCTGGATGAAGGCAGTGCCATTGTGGTAGCTGGAT
>JZLH01S0475922.1:0-10544 GCA_001188425.1 Eucidaris tribuloides
CGCAATTCTATGACTTTTTTTTCTAAAGTATTGCGCAACTTTTGAGACCAAATTCGAGACAAACGGGTAATGCATCGCGACGCCCCATGACTTTTCGTGAGACAATGTTATGCCAAAAATGACCGGAAAATGGCTCATTTATGTGATTTGTGTACAAAGTCTATGGAATTTGTCTGGTATCTTGAAATTCATAAAAAGGTCATTATTTTCTATTATAATTGACCTTCATAATTGATTTTCAGCTAATTTTGGTTTTTAAATGGTCTGCAATAAATTTCATGGAAAAAACAAAGAAATACATAAGAAATTCGAAAAAAAAACGTACAAAAGGAAAAAAATGACTTTTGCAATTTTAAACGATGAAAATTTATTGAGAAGGTCGCAAAAATCACTTCTGCAAAAAAAATAACAATATTTCAAGTGAAATTGGTGGTTTTATATGCAAATCATGTCTTTTCATGCATTATTTGAATAATTAATTCATATCAATTAGAGATTATTTTTTTCCCAAAAATTACTATACAGACTTAGAGTTTATGTTAAAAGGAACCTGCATGCCAAATTTCAGCGCGGTCGCGCTGTCCACGGCCGAAATCAGAAGGGGGCCATCATGCCCCCCCCCCCCACGTCCTCAACGCCTCCGAATAACCAGGTCCGTTTAGGGTTAAGATTGTGTGACTACTGTATCTTTCTTATGCAGGCGTCAAACTGTCCCGTAGGTGTGCAAAGATTAAGGAATTTCTCAAATTCGGCTCTGATCGTATAATAATCGGGCCGTTCGAGGGATCATCTTAAGCCATTGTGTGACCTTCTGTAGGTATCGTTCTTGCCTCGGCTGGTGATTAGCTTTGTTGACTAATTAGTTCGGTGCCAGCTTCGCGCGAAATTGAAAATTCCATATTCGTGTGGCCATCTTCACACGAAGAAAAATAGGTTCAACTTTGTACCTTTAAAGGTGCAAACCAATGCCACACTGGGGGCACCTTTACGGGTGCAACTTGGGGCCTTTTAGGCATTGAAGGTGCAAAGTTGAACCTTTCAGAATGAAAGGTGCATAGTTGCACCCATAAAGGTGCTCCCAGTGTGACATTGCGAATGCAGACGTCACACTGTCCCGAAGTTAAGCAAACATGGGCACACGATTAAGAAAATTTCAAATTCTGCTCTGATCGTACATGTACAGTGTGTCTCCAAAAAAATTGTGCAAGTGAAAACCGCCCTCTTTGGCAATTAGAAAATACTCTGGTGACATGATGCGTACATTAACATCAAGAGCATAGTCTTAGCTTTCAAATACCGTTAGTTTTGTTCAATTTGCTTGTTTTAATCTTGAGATATATTAATTTAAATAAGAAAGGGTGAAATCCCAATTGTGCCACTTTACTACATTCCCTTGTAAAAGTGACATGACACAATTGTGATTCCCCCCTTTTGTTGTTTACAACATATCTCGAGATTAAAACAAGCAAATTGAACAGAACATATGGCATTTAAAAGCTAAGACTTTGCCCTTGACGTTGATGTTAGTATAATGTCACCAGAGTATTTTCTAATTGCTGAAGAGGGCGCGTTTTATTTGCACAATTTTTGAGACAAGCTGCAGCACGTCTCAAAAAATCGTGCGAGTAAAAAGCGCCCTCTTTGACAGTTAGAAAATACTGCTGTATCACATTTTTACGTCAACATCAAGGGCAAGGTCTTAGTTTTCAAATGCTGTTTGTTTTAGTCAATTTACTTGTTTTAATCTCGAGATATCTTGTAAACAACAAAACAGTGGAATCACAATTGTGTCACTTTACGGGTAAAGGGCCTGATGCTATCAGTGATTTGTAGTAAAAGTGGCACATTTGTGATTTTACCTTTTCGTATTTAACTGAACATATCTCAGGATTAAAACAAGCAAACTGAACAGAACAAACGGCATTTGAAAGGTACGACTATGCCCTTGATGGTGATGTAAGCATGACGTCACAAAAATGTTTTTCTCATTACCAAAGAGGGCGCTTTTGACTTGCACAATTATTTTTGAGACACACTGTATGAGCATCGGGCGATTCGTGAGAGCATCTACAGCCATCGTGTGGCCTTCTGTAGGCATCGTACTACATGACTGTAGCTTCGGATGTTGATTCTCTTTGTTGATCCCTTTCGGGCCAGCTTCGTGCAAAATTGAAAATTCCATACTCTTGTGGCCATGTTGTGTCACTTTCGGGAGAATGTGATGCCACCTTAAAGGTGCACAGTTAAATCTATTTCATAGATGTATTTCTTAGTTGCTTAGTGTGTTGTGTCAATTCGGGACAGTGTGACGCCACCCTTAGCCGGAGAGGATTGCGACGCGAACAGTCGCGTTTTGCAATCTTGGCTTAATTTGCATGCTGTTGTTTGGGCACGTTATACAAGCGTAAATGTATTTGTTTACATATGAAAATAATAATTAGTTGTGTATATTCGTACAGAATATTTGTTTACAGTAGTTAGTAACATGATTTATATCTTATCCTACATACTATTTGAAATAGTACCTCATATTTAAAAGAAGAATGACGCGGAATGGTATTACAAACAGGAAACGTACAATTCGTATTATATGTAACATCTACGTTCCGCCATATTGTAGTCATGATAAATTTCTACTGTAATTACACTCATGCTCATAATTATGGAATACTTAAAAAACATTTTAAAGTTGCAATTTTTCCGTGAACGGTACATCTGGGATTAATATTTGTTCGCCCCAGGTGAAGCAATTATAATCTAAGTATTTCAGGAATTTTGAGCATTTTGTAGCGTCCGACTTGACACTAAAACCTGTGTTTATAAATGGCGGTGTTGTTGTTGTTGAGTCACGTGGTTGTTACGTGCGTTATTAGACTTGTAACAGACACTATTCTGATGTTAATTTAGTCATAAATGACATTAGATCAAAATTTATCAGTTTTCTGTGTGTTGTGTTTTTAATTACTTTAATTTAATACCTTTTCATGATTTTTGGTGGAGTTTAAAAAAAAATAAATATATAGTTATTTCGCTCAAATGTATTTTAGTTTTTACTTTAGTCATCTCCATTGAAATCCACAATTGCTTCACATACTGCGTTTTTGATGAAATAACACTTATCTTGAAATTTTGGACGATATAGGAGAAAGAACACTAAGTATAACACAAATACTTCCAATAGATTATGGAAGCAGGAGTGTAAGCTTTATAATGGCAACTTCTAAAGTGAATAGGCTAATAACTCGGTGATCCTGAAAATGATATTGTCATTATTCATTGCCATAGGTACAAGCAACCATTATCACATATACAGTGTGGCCCAGAAAGAAAAAAACTGAAACCCTAAATTTAATGTTCCCCTTCATTATCAAGAGAAATTACTACTTACCGGTCTAATAGCGTGTTTAATTCTTTCTCTGAACAATACAACACTTGGGAGAGAGGCGTCGTGGCTCAGTGGATAAGACTCGTTCTCGACCTAGAGGTCCGAGGTTCGAATCCACGCGGGCCATAACTGTTGTGTTTTTGGTAAGGCACTTTATCCCCATTACATCGATCGCCTGCGATATGAAGCCGGAGGTCCCGTGTTGAGACAGAAACACTCAGCACGGTAAACAACCCACGCAGCATCATCGAAAGAGAAGGGTGAAAACCGGGGTTGTGGTCACATATCCATATGCAAACTACCCGGGATTGGATGCTCTGAGGTAACAGTGATTAAGTTCGCTTTCTAGTCCTGTCATCCGAAATGATGACAAAGCAATAATACATGTAATGATAATAATACACTTAATCGTCATTTTTTTTCATTTTCAATAGGACGCCTCATTACGCTTTGCCACTGGAAAAATCTGAAAAGCACCTCTTTGCAAATTTCCCTATAATGAAAACTACTGATAAGTTTGTATATTGCCTCAGGAAAGAACACCGTATTAGATGGACGGGAAAAATTGCAATTCCTGTTTGATAATGAAGGGGAATATTTGATAAATTTTAGTGTGTATGTGTAATTGTATTAGAACGGGACTAACATCTCACGTTCCATCTCACATTTTCTTAAATGCTTCAAAGCTGCTATCTGGTTACTTCTTCCGCTCTGACCTTTGCCCTCTCATCTTGCATTGTTTGAAGTTTGAGATTCACCACTGTTAATGTGTAACATTTTATGTAAAACTACTTGTTTGTTAAATAAAGACAACTTGCTATCTGATTTTGATATTTGATTTGATTTGATTTGTTTTCCTTATTTCAAACAATACGATACATAGCTTCAACAGAATACAAAAGTCTTCTCAGTATATTTTGAAAATTCAATATACAATATACTTGCAATAACAATTCTTTTGGTTAATAATACAGGTACGCCAAAGGATAGAATTGATCAAATTATGGGCATCTTGCCAATATACAATCGTTTCATAACCCCCAAAACAAAAGAAATGGAGTATAAGCGTGATAGATTTGGCGCGTGTCCCAATAAAATGTCCGCAGTCACTAATCACAGAATCACTACAAAATCAAGTACTTATCTCTATCTAAAGTCCAGATAAATTATGGAAACCCATTTAAGTTTGTAGGTCCCCTCGGGGGGGGGCACTTCTATGTGCCCGCACCAGAAATCGAAAATCGGGGGCCTGGAATGGGCTTGAGCGAAAATGGGGTCTCTGGACTGGAGCTGTAAGGCTTCAGAAAACTCAAAATGCTATGCTCCGGAATTGACACCAAGCCGAAGTTCCGGCGGTGCGGCCGAGCAAAAAATTAAAAGCCGAAACGGCAAATTTGGGGGTCTCTGGAACTGAAAAATTAAAAATAAATTCTTCGGCTTCTGAAATTGAGATGCTCTGGAACGGAAATTTGGGCTGAAAATGGGGGTCCAACCGCGCATACAGGTTATCAACACAATTAATACTTAGTGCCCCCCCCCCAGGGTAGTCCCTGTGAAATTTTCATTCGTCTTGCATTCAGTAGTTGTGAATACACTCGTCATTAATAATCGTGGTGCTAGTTTGTCATTCCAAGTTTGATAATAAGGAATAACCACAATACAATACACTGTGCTATATTCAGTACTGCAACTGATAGACCAAAACTGTTACTAAGCGAGTTTGTGTATTTCAAAACAAATGGAGTGAGACCGATAAGATGTTGATTAGCATCTACACAATTTTGTGAGCTTTCCATAAATTTGCATTTAAATAGTGGACAGTATTTGATTTTGGTTTATATTCTGCTGTTTGAGATGGACAGTGTTGGACACGCTGTAGGTGGATTAAGTGAACCCAGGTGTGGGTGGCATGGTTTGCTTGTAGTGTGTGTATCAACTTGTTAATATATTTTCGTTATTTTTTTTTTTTGCAAATATAAAAAGATACTGTAGAATACAGATTAAATTAGGAATACATATCAAAAAAATATTCGGAGGGTATGCCAAATTCAGTATTAAATGACAGTATAAACGCTGTGTCTTTATCCCTTGCGGGTTCTCTGAGAGAAACACAAATAACATTATATACTTTGTTTATCCTGTTGTTGTCTTCTGTGTCTGTCCGTGTGCAAATGGGGTATGACGTGAAGTATGAAAAGGGGGATTATATTCATCTAGTAAATATATTTTAGCTAAGTTTCATACTGTGACAATATCTTCATAACTTCATAAGACAATGGTAGGACACGGCTACTAATTACAGATGGCAGCCTTCGCACCACATCATTATTACCCTATGTGAAGAAAAGTCATGTTTCACGATGTTTGCAATAGTAAACCGTCATTAGAATTGAGAAAGAATCAGAATTACTACTTGCACAGGTCCTGTCTAAAATATGGAACGTTTCCTCCTACCACTGTCTTATGAAGATAGGAAGCGATTTCTTCTTCTTCGCTGGGTGTGGTCGTCTTTCTGAGACCACTTCAAGTATAGCCTATTGGCATATTTGTCTGTTGGAAGTTCTTTACAAACCATCAAACCGTTTCCGGGAAATATGAAACCGAATTACTATGGTAATTTGAATGACACCTCACCCCTATGGGAGGCGAGAAAAAGGTGTTAACATTGTGTTCCACCCTCTGTGCCTGCTGTGGCGCTCTGCAATGGATAATCTCTCTGTCTTGGAGGAGAGAGAGAATTAATACATACTTTCCTGCGAGAGCTTGTCCACACGGCAGAAAAGTGGATTTCACTTTTTTTGGGGGGGGGGGGGGTGTCTACTGTATTTCCAGTAGCAAATTTCTTTTTTGTTACTTGAAAGAAGTAAAAAATATAATGATAGTACCTCGTGTGCTTTGTAAGCAATGATGTAATGGAATAGATAGAAGGGGAATCTGGCATCCCAAATGTGGGACCGCTCTTATAGGAATGTCCACATTGCGGCATTGCTGAAAATTTAGCGTGATGCCCTATAATCCACATAAAAACTTATACAGGGTGGCCCAGAAAAACAGATGTTAATTTTACGGTATTTTCAAAAAATGATTGCTCATCTTCATTTAATTTATCTGATGGACATTTTTCGTGAGTAGAATGACACCAAGTGTATCTATTTTGGTGAATACCTTCCTTTTTAGGGGCGTTTTGTGAACCAATGTAAACATGCTATGACAGGAAAGCTGAAATTCACTGCTTTGCAAATTGCCTCTAAAATGAAAAGACTACTGAAGCGAAAATTGATGAATGGGGACAAATATTTCTCCCAGGATAACATGGCCCTGGAAAGCGGGAGTGCTGGGTGCTTTTCACGGGGTGCACAGGCACCCCTGCAAAAAGTCGTGTATGTCATGAGTAATAGGCATTAATACGTCCGTCGAGGCGGTGCATTAATTTTTTCCAATATTGGTCGCAATTTTTTTTTTGGGGGGGGGGGCCCGCGAAAATTTTCCGGCGTGACACCCCCCCCCTCCCCCGCACTGAGCGACTTTTCGGTTGCTGGTTTTGCCGCGTATTTGGCCGTAGAAACTTGTTTTGGCCGCGAAAAATATAGCGCAGATGTTTTGAAAGCACATGTCCGAAATTGTTTAATGTGCTACCAAGAAAAAAAGAAAGAGAAAGGGAATGGAACAAATTCTTGTGGTAGGTTAGTGAATTAGGGGTTTCGTTTGGGAGCAGGATGGATGTGTGGATGAGTAGTGTGATTTGTGCGTTGTGTGTGTTTGTATGCGTGTGTGTCTATGTGTCTGTGTGTGTCTGTTTGTCCGTCGTAGTGTAGGTTTGTTTGGTGTCTGTGTATGTGTGGGTTAATTCGAGTTTGTGATTGGGTGGCGTTGTTGGGTATACGTTGTTAGGTGTGGGTGTGTATAGAGTGATTGGGTGTGGTTCTAAAACAGTGTCGATTCAATGCAGCTAATTGTGTGAGTCACTGTCTTGTAAGAGTTTGTATGTACTAATTACATGGCATTACTATCATGAGTTTGTAGTTGGGTAATAGACAAACGTAAACAATTGCACTGACAAAGTCCAAGTGAAATCGACCAGTTTATTAGGATTCTATAACTATATTATTAGTTGATATCACATTGTCATGAAAGGTGTTACGTACTTAATTGATAAATTATTGTAGCTTAGAAAATGCAAAAAAATCCCAACATGTCAAAGCAAGAACAACTCTCCTATTTACTTTGAATATAGTGTACATTTTCACTTTTCCCATTTTCTGAGCGCGACTTAGCAACGAAGCTGTAAAGATATGGCAATGCAGATTCATTTATCCCTAAAATACTAAGGAACAAAGAGAGTAATTTTTATATTTTTCTAATTGACAAGTAAAAAATCAGTACGTATTTACTGTCATCATCTTCCATACAAAGCTTATGGTTCGAGCAAAAATAGCTATTCTACGAAAGACCACGGAGAAAATACACACTATTTCTACTAATCTGTATACACAGATTAGCGGATTTCTGCTAATCTGTGTAATATAGAGATTATTGGTATTTCTACTAATCTGTATATATAGATTACGGTATTTCGCTATCTGTATGTACATGATTATAATTGTATTCACAGATTACGGTATTCTCTACTAAATGTGTATATACAGATTAGTAAAAAGTGTTTTTTCCGTGGCACTAATGAATTTTTTTTGTAACTAACTGTATCCATGAAATTGTTTAAAAACCTCGCCTCAGACTTACTCCGACTGAACTTACATTAGAATTACATTTTCAATCCTAATAGCCAGATTTCATAAGGGTAGGCCTATTATAATTTTTGGTGCCACACTCATAGAATGACATACCAGCTATGAAACTTGGGGTAATGGTAATGACAAGGGTCAACCCCTCAGAATCCACCCGTCACCACCATATAATTTAAAAAACACCTTGAAATATCAATTTATTCCCTTACGATTTTAGCCAATTACTAATTAGGCTATTTAATTGATTAATATTGCAATAACGGTATTTCATTTACTACACTATACCAAATCTGTGTACATAATATTTAGTTGAACTCACTTTCTCTGAAAGGCGTTACATACTTACATGTACTTGATGATATGTAGTACGTATCAATGTAAAAATCCAAGATACTCGCGAGACTTCCAAACGCATCTGTGTTTGAAATTGTGATATCACCAGATTTATTCCTATTAGCATGCGAAAATGTATAAATGGTCTAATTATTACCATGTCATATGTCTCTATAAATTCTGCATGTACATTTCTTCCTTAGCTCCAACATTTAATACTATATAATTCACAGACATTATCATTCCTGATTTATATATAAATTCTCGAAAAAACAATTGGTGTCACATTTATTATTCTTTCGATCATAACGCTTAGTTAAAACTATCTCGTCCTTCGTGAAGGAAAAAAGGTACGCTAATAACCAAGTCATTTGCGAGAGGAAGTAAATAAACTCCTCAAAAAATAGTTTGGAATCTGAGTTTGATCAAAAATATCTCCCGTTTCGTAGTAATAATCAATGCAAGCTTGGTATCATCGAAAGATTATCTAATTTTCTTTGCAATGACTACCTACTTGTTATGATTACGCTGTCAGGGAAAGGGCAATATCTTAAAATGTGGCTGTAAAGTGTAAATTGAAAAGCTGCAAAAATGACCAAAGTTCGGTGAGATCACCCAATTTTCGTTGTTTTTGATGAGTGAGTTTTCTATGTCTCTTTTGTTATGCACTCTAATGTGACATTGATAATGGATTGAAAGAAAAACCGTCACAAGTAAGCAAGTAACAAAACAAAAGTGAAAAAAAAAACATGTATGGGCATTTGAAAACGGGACAAAGAGGCATTTATCTGACAGACCTTTACACATTAACCACCACAAAGTGATTAAAAAAATGTGGCAGGAGCTTGATTTGCATGTATTTCTCAGAGAGAGGGTATAACGAGAATGGACTGGCCTGGCATGCAGCCCAGACTTAACCCCATTGAGCATTTGTGGGATCAACTGCCGGGCTGTATACGGAAGAGAGTCACAAATGCAAGCGACATTGCAGGTTTGCGTCAGTTAACAGACTAAAAATGCCATCTCACATCAACGAATCACAAAGCTCATCAACAGCATGAGGAGTGGTACTAGGCGGTAGTGCAGGCATGTGGGTCGCTACTAGACTCTGATCATGTCATTAAAAACCAATGAAAATTGGTGAAATCAAGATCCATGTGAGGATAACATGAAAATCCATGCAAATCAAGCCCTCCCACTTTTTTCATTACTTTGTTGTGTTAATGTGGTGAAGGTCTGTGAGATTAGATGCCTTATGTCCGCGTTTTTAATCCCATACATATTTGTTTATCTGGTTGTTCACTTCTTGTTGTTGTTGTTTGCGTATTGTGCAGGTGTTTCTTTCAATTCATGTCAATGTTTACATAAGAGTGCATACACAAAAAGAGACAATGGAACAACTCCTCATCAACAACAACAAAAATTGTGTGACTTACCGAACTTGGCTCATTTTGCAGCTTTTTAATTTAGATATTTACACACATTTTACAATACTACCTTTCGCCTGATGGCATAATCATAATAAGTATGGTATCATTTTAGAAAATTAATTAAATCTTTCCGATGATACCAAGCTCTGCTTTAATTTTACTCACGAAACGCGGAGATATCACCGATCAACTCAATTTCCGAAACTTTTTTTGAGGAGTTTATTATATATCAACGAGTCGGTAGGAAATGGATTCAATAATCAGAAGGTTATACAAAAGAACATTTACAAAAGAAATGCGACATTGGCCGAAATTTAACAATCAACATTAACAAGAAGATGAAACCTCGTTCGTGTGTTGCCGTTTTTGACATTGAAGTTACACGAATCATAATTTAGATACGCCTTTACCAGAAATAATTTTTTTTTGAAATCCTACCGTGACATGACATAATTCATCAAATTATTTTAGACATTGATCTTCATGATCTCTTTCCGGTCCGCCATTTGATATCAAACCAAGTTTACTCACATGTAATATAACGGCGGTATAACGTTTTATATTTTCCAAGTTTTCCTCGGTTCGTTCTTAACGCTTTTGAGATTCTTCCTGACTATGACGCGTTGCACTCCCGTTCACTAATGATGCGAA
>JZLH01S0475966.1:0-13270 GCA_001188425.1 Eucidaris tribuloides
AAAGCCTTTTTAACCCTTTAGATGCTATAATGTAAAATTTTGGGGGTCCCCCCCCCCGAGATTTTTCATTAATTAATTAAAAAAAAACTAAAGACATTCAGAGTCTATTATTCCAGGGTTATGACTTTGGGGCATAGAGCTTTCAAAAAACAAAAAATCCCCAAAACTAAAATTGGGCTTTAATCTAAAACATCGTAATTTGTCACTATAGATTTGATGTTGATGTCTGATTTGAAATGCCAAGCGTCTCTTTTGCACACGTAAAAATTAGCATGTGTAAATACACTGACATAAAGTAAATACCATAGAAATTCAGTTTTTAGTGACAGTTAGACTCTGATTTGAATTTTTTGTCTCGTAAGGACAAAAACTCCAAGAACGTGCACTAAACGACCATTGTTTTGTTTGCGCCTTTTTCAAATTCTGGGTAATTACCGATCGCTAGATTTTACAGACATTTCCTTCGACAATAGTCTAAAGGCATGAGTGATGGTTTCCTGTTCTGGTGGATGTGTGCAAATGAGATTCCATACCATAAATTATGGTTCATACTTGACGCTACATTTCATCTTCATTTTCATCAGCCCGATCTATATCAGATGATATTACGTGAAATAATACGAAAGTACATAAACAGATATAGGGGTGATCAAATGTTACCATGAAGATTATTGCCCCAAAACCACCAACCCCATACCACCCCCTCCCCGTGCTGCACTTTTCATGGACTTAAAAATATTGTTCAATTAAGTTCAAATAAGCTCTACGTCAGGACAAGAAACCTGTTCTTGATGTGATTGAAAACTGTATTTGGTAGAAAAACAAACATAATTATTCCAAAGTTGTGTCCATTACTGTAATATGTGACTGCCTCTTTACAGACATAGATGTCCGATTTCCTCCAAAGAAAGGTTTGGTACCACGAAACATTTATACCAAAACATAAACTTTCTAGAGAACATTGATTCAGAAATTGAGCACTACATACTTCCATAGTTCCACTCTTGTCTTTCGACGTGATTCGGAGAAGTCAAAAATGCCTCAAGAACCAGTTAGGTTGAAACATACTGTATACTTCAGTTGGAGTGTATCTCCTGGCTGGAAGGATTTGTCTTGAATTCGGTTACTTGTGGAGAAACAAGCGTTCATTTACCAGAATTGAATTAACCCTAAAAAGCCCAAGCTATTTTTGGCTCTCCGTGGCCCAAGGAAGGGGGGCACATTGTGCCCCCTTCTCTAAAATCTTTATTTTTTGACCAATCACTCTCAAATTTGGCACACATGCAAAGCAACTCAAACTCTGCAAAACACAACCATCAAAATTTCTCAAGGTCACCACATGGGGCGCTATTCACCATAATATAATGAAATATATAGAAAATATGGATTTTGTTGAATATTTCGAAGTTTTCGTCTTTTATATCCCTTGTATACACTCACAAGTGATTAATTTGTCTCTAAATATACAAGATCACATATTTTAAGATAGAAAATAAATATTTTTAGTAAACATTGACTGTTTGGGCTCATATTTTGTGTTACAATACATATAGTGGGAATGTAATGCGTATATGCACAAAATTACTTATGCACTGTTGGTTGCCCCTAAAGAGTTAAAATAACCTGAATAAATCATTTTTTTATCATTCTGGAACGTTTATTGATGGAATGTGCACTTTGATACATAAAATCTTGTAATCTGATAATTTAAAATTACTATGCACTGTTGGTTGCCCTAAAGAGTTAAAATAACCTGAAATAAATGCATTTTTTTATCATTCCTGGTAAACGTTTTTGATGGAATTGCACTTTGATACATAAAATCTTGTAAATCTGATAATTTAAGAATTGAAAATAAAGAAAAAATGCAAGAAAAAATGAATTTTCAATATTTGTTTTATGGTGTTTTTTTATTATTTTGGCACCATTTTACCCTTCAAAAATAAAGAAAAACAAAAGAAATGTATTGAATATGTTTCGAAATAGATGAAACATACGTTTCATGTCATATTTGAGTCAATAGATACGAAAAACAAGTGGCAGTAACTCTTCTATGTAGTAAAAATAGAAGAAAACACCAAAAAATGACACACATGACCTTCAAAATGTGGTTGCCATGGCAACACCATTTCACGGGTAACCCTAAACTATACACCAAAATGTTCGCCATAAAATTTTAGGAAAAGCCTTTAAGTTTGATCAAATTTCGACAAAAATTGTGGACGTGGCGTAAAAAAATTGGTAGGGGGCACAATGTGCCCCCCCCCCCTTGGGCTTTTTAGGGTTAATCTGGTGCCCTGATGGAAACTGATAGAAGCTACACAACAAATTCGCCTGTTACAATGAGTAGTGATGGTGATTGTCTGAAGGGTAATACACATTTGACCATGAAATTTAAATAGCAGAAGCCTTGAACAGGGTACTTGATTCTAGAGTAGTTTACCCCAAGGTAAGGACTTCTTCAAATCCTGCTATTTTCCTGTAAAAATGACTCCGTGGGTACCTTTCTATAATCCCGCCCGGATAATCGAACTAAATGGTACTGTACAACAAGGTACTTGTGTTGAAATGATGACGCCTTTCCTTCGCCGAAATCTAGGATAAGAACAATGATTTCGTGGTTTGTAAGATGTAGGAAGATTTTTCGTGTTTGACAAATAACACATCACTGGAATTAACAGAGCAGACGCGATGGAATGGATCAAAAGTGATGTAGATCGCTCGTAATCAGAAGAAAGGGGTTTTCAATCACCACTAGATAGTTTAATTCTGACGGGTACAATTTGACAAGTGGTAAGATACGCCCACGGAAAGTGCAATAAGTCTGCTTTTACTCGGAAAATGATTATAACCTAACTCCTGTCAAATGACTATTGTATCTGACATTGACTCATGAAAGTGATTTTACTCGGACGGACTATATAAATCTGAAGTCTGTATTCCCCCTCTATGTCATATACAGTGTGTCTCAAAAATAATTGTGCAAGTCAAAAGCGCCCTCTTTGGTAATGGGAAAAACATTTTTGTGAAGTGGTGCTTACATGACCATCAAGGGCATAGTCTTAGCTTTCAAATGTCGTTTGTTCTGTTTAGTTTGCTTGTTTTTATCCTGAGATATATTCAGTTAACAACGAAAAGGTAAAATCACAAATGTGCCACTTTTACTACAGTCAATGATAGCATCAGGCCCTCTTCCCGTAAAAGTGACACAATTGTGATTCCACCCTTCTGTTGTTTACAAGATATCTCGAGATCAAAACAAGCAATTCGAATAAATTAAACAACATTGGAAAGCTAAGACCTTGCCCTTGACATTGATGAAAACATTATGTCACAAGAGTATTTTAAACTGTCATAGAGGGTGCTTTTCACTTGTACAATTTTTTGAGACTTGCTGCAGCATGTCTCAAAAAATTGTGCAAGTAAAGAGCGTCCTCTTTGGCAATTATAAAATACTTTTATGGCATGATGCTTACATCAACGTTAAGGGCAAAGTCTTGTTTTGTTCAATTTACTTGTTTTAATCTCGAGATATCTTGTAAATAACAAAAGGGGGGAATTACAATTGTGTCACTTTTTCAAGGGATTGTAGTAAAAGTGGCACAATTGTGATTTCACCCTTTCCTATTTGAATAAACATATCTCAAGATTAAGATAAGTAAATTAAACAAAACTAACGGTATTTGAAAGCTGAGACTTTGCTGTTGACGTTGATGTAAGCATCGTGTCACAAGAGTATTTTCTAATTGCCAAAGAGGGCGGTTTTCACTTGCACAATTTTTTTTTGAGACGCACTGTACATATCATTTACGCCAATAGTTGAATTTGAATGCACTACCAGATATTGGACTCTGAAAAAATATTAAGAAATAGTAAGTTCCTATGAGTTTAAATCGTTTGGTTTTTACAGTACGTAAGAAAAACGTATATCTGCAAGAATATAGACCTAAATAATAAATTACTGTAACAATAAATTACCGTAGATTTTTAGTAAATTCTGTAGATAGACCGTAGTACTGTAAAAAAAAATACAGTTACATACTGTAAATTATTGAAGCAACTGTGTGAGAAACAACGTTTCGAAACTAACTGTGACTAGGGGTACGTTATGTAAGTGCTACTTTCAAGATTTTGTTTCCCTTTGCTTATGTTTCGATAGAATTGCATTAAGTATTGGTTTTCCTGTAAATATTTGCTTTAAAACACTCTAATTATAGAAGTAAGTTTTTTTTTAAAGTGACATGAAATGTCGGCGTCCCCCTCTCCAAGATCATGTTTTTATCATGACTGTATCTCTAGAATAAACGAGTTTTCCTATCACTGTTTTCAGGGTACATGTATGACACATAATGTTCTCCTCCCGGGTTCTCCTACTCAAAAAGAAATGTGTCACTTCATTTGATTTATTGCTATATTTACCGAAACCGTACACTGTATACAGTATGACAAAAACTTTCCTTATTCGATGTATAAGCACGCTGTCCCTTTGAGGTCGAAAGTTAACCAGTTACAACAAACCTAAAAGTCATTAACTCTCTCCCCAATGGCTAGGTCTAGACAAGTAATTAGTAAACATGTTTGACACTGAATTGACTGTCGGTCCATTGTCATTCGAAGTCGATGTGGTTTTGCTGACATTCATGAAAATAAAGAGAATATCTAGAATCAGGTATACTCCTAGAGAAATTTGTTTGTATGATACAAGTAAATAGGCCTACATGCATGCCTTTTGCAGTTCTTTTTGTGAGCAACGGCATCGTACATGTATGACAATGTTCCTTTTTAAAAATAAATCTGACCACCACGAATCCCCATGCTACCTTTATCTCTGATATTAGGTCTAAAAATGAAGCCCTGAAAAAAATGGCAGTTCTTGTAAAAAGTGAAAATCATTAGCGACCATTCCAGTTTTCCCCTATATTGATTATGCTGTGTAGCAAAATTTTCATCAGCTGATGATAATTCTTGTGCCGATTTTTATCCGTGCACAGTTTGCTAATATCAGCAATACAGTCTAAAGGTTAGTGTTCTAGGGTTATTTGTTAGTCAAACACAATCATGTGTGTCAGATATCAAAGTTTGGACATTTTTTTTTAAATTAGATTTCCACAATGTTATATCATGGACCTACTTAGGTCCATGATTATACCGTATAATTATAATCATCTTTAAAAATTCGCGGAAACTAAAATATTCAGAAAATTCGTAAATTCGATAATGGACCGCAACACGACCGTGCCTGTGGCAGGATTACGTTTAGGCTTTGCTGTACGTGAAATGGTAGAAAATCACTCAAGTTTGGTTCCACACTATAAAGGGTATCGTATCTCGGCGCAAATTAAGAAAAAACTTAATGACGTCTACCTCATAGACTATAACTCAATCGTGCTAATACTTGGTAAGGTCTGATACATACATGTAGAATCGTATGGATGGCGATAGACTGATGAATGAAGACATAAACGAAGGGCCATCACCACTTCGAAATTATTACATTTGTGGGCGACAGATTATTACATTTGTGAGCGATTATTACATTTGTGGGCAAAGTGTTTTTAAACTTGTGGGCGATTTTTACATTTGTGGGTAAAGTGTTATTACGTTTGTGTGCGTTTGTAAATTTGTGGGTGCAACAAGCCTTCATCCACTCCAAGTCACAAATGAATACATGGTTTCCTCCCATGCTATACCTTAGACCTGCTTGAGGTTATATGTACATTAGATAGATAGATAGATAGATAGATAGATCGGTAGATAGATGGATAGATAGATAGATAGATAGATAGATAGATAGATAGATAGATAGATAGATAGATAGATAGATAGATAGATAGGTAAATAGATAGGTAGAGAAATAACTCTAGATTATAAGATATAGATATATAGATAGATATATTTATTTACAGTGGCGACCGAAAGTATCATCACGTTCCAAACGCGTTTACTGAAACGCATTTCTTGAAACGATGTTAAAACGCGACTGAACGCAAGCCAGCGTAGAAAATGCGTGCATTTATTGAAACGAATTAGTTTACTGAAACGCGTTTGCCGCCGTTTGGAACGTGACACTTTTTGTCGCCACTGTACTTTTTTAAAAATGTATTTATGTTTTTATTTAATTGTATTATTTATTTATTTATTTATTTATTTATTTATTTATTTATTTATTTATTTATTTATTTATTTATTTATTTATTTATTCATTTATGTACGTATATATTTATAAATTATATATTTATTAATGATTTAGGCCTGTTTGATTCACTTTTTATGTCCATGCTTTCCTTGTAATTGTGAATAATTTCCCATTGAAAAGTGAAAACTTGAAATTTGACTTCTTTGTAGCTATTTGAAAGCCTTTGCTGACCAATAGAAGCTTTCACCTTCAAGCTGACCAGTAGAAGTTCATATGAAAACGAAGAAATTTGTAGAAAGGAAAGTGAACAATAAACGACTAATAAAATGTACTGTACAGTTAAGTCTCCGTCAGTCCAGTATTTCATAATCTCAGCTAGTACGACTACGAATGTAAACTTTTATCATGATGTGAATTTCTAATTGGCCTCATGTTGAACTCTATTAATCACACCTCATCAGTATAAAAAATAACAATTGAAGTTCCACAGTCTGTACGGGCCCAAACTGCATGATTATTGCACGACAAACATAAGCTAATTACAGCAATTGGCGACGCTTCCGACTAAAACACAATCACATTTGTTTTCGTATGCTTGTTTAAAGGCCCACTGCCAAGGATCAACTCAACCACAGAGAGGATGTCAAGTAGTCTTGGAATACAGGCATATATTCGCAATCTTAGACTGTTGCAGTGCCATATTGTATAAATTAGAAATAGAAAACAAATGTAAAAGTTTTACACATTGTCATGACTGTTTCCGTTGCATTATTTATGTCATTAGTGCACCCTTTTTATGATTTTAGTCAAAAGAAGACGTTTTCATCCTGTCATTTCACTGGGAAGTTAACAGGCGAGGAAATGTGTCTTCCGCCAATGGGTAACGTATTTAATCCGCTAAAGTCTCGCGGGTCTCGGTGTTTGTCAGTCTCTCTGGCGATGGGCTGATATAGGGGGCATACAGGGTTAACACCCCCTCCCATCTCCCCTGTCCTCAACTCTCAAGTTCTATGGGGTGCTTATTGAAGAAATTGGGAGTCAATTGAGACTCCGTCGTCCTCATCATCATCATCATCATCACCATCATCATCACTATCATCATCCTCATCGTCAGCATCATCATCATCATCATCACATTCATTGTCATTATCATTATCATCACAAGGGCGGATATAGCTTCTTGCTAAGGAGGGGGTTGACCCAGTGACGATGGGAGCATCGTCCACGAGCCGCGTAGCGGCGAGCGGGGGAGAGTCTGAAAGGGGGGTGTCCTCCCTCTCGGCGATTTTTTTTTTTTTTTTTTGCTAAATTTGAACCCACGTAAGTGATATTTTCCTGACATCTCCTAACACAATGAAGACCATAAAAAGCAGTGCGGGATAACATCTTTTCAAATCAAGTATTCACATTTTGTCGCCGGGGGGGGGGGATTAAGGCCTTACCCCGTGGATCCGCCACTGCATCACATCATCATGAACATTATGATCATCCCTCCTCCTCCTCTTCCTCGTCGTTCTCCTCCTCTTCCTCCTCGTTCTCCTCCTCCTTATATCATCTTCCAATTTTGTATATTCAGAGACGATTCGACCTGTCATGTGCCACATTATCGAGCACTTTTGTGAATAATCCCCCCCCCAATTAACGGAAGCCATGATACGCCCCAATCAGTTGTCGTATCTGCGGTTTGGAAAAGTAGTCATAACTCATATTGAGTCTGATGAAAAAATTCCGAAAAGTAAGTTCGGTTTGTTCAGTGTGTTTATTACGTATAGCCACTGATCGAAACCTGAAGTACCATGAAATTGTTAAAATGCAAATGCATTTGCAGCATGTTTGTGTAAATCGGAAAAGAAGACAAGTCTCGCAGAATATTAGAATATTGTGTATTATGTTGAAGGGCAGTGACATAAAAAAATATTTTTAGCCAAAAAAATATAGTTGAAACATATACCGATATGTACTGACTTGCTAGAGTGTATCTCCTGGCTGGGAGGATTTGTTTCGAATTTATTTACTTGAGGAGAAACAAGCATTCACGTTCATGTATCGGTTTTGAATTCAAGTATGACCGTGGGAGAAATTGAACCCATGGAAAAGTACCCAACAGATTTGACTCACCGTGCAATTTGCACAGCAGTAACCTCAAAGAGCAAACTTGATTCCAATACCATGGTGTCCAATATGGATGCCTGCTTCCTATCATGTAATTTCCCTTTTATGCTGAAATCACTTTTAAAATATAGCACATAGGCCTATCTATACAATAGTACACATGTATTAGGACGAAAATCAGTCGGTTGCGGGAAACTTTATTGAAGGGGTATTCTTGGTTTCAGACCATGCGATATTTTTCTTCCTCCGAGTAGCACTCCGGGTGTGCACCCACACCAGGCGACGACACTAGTCTTAGTCAAAGCAGTTCACTAAATGTAGTAGTTTTGTTAATACAGGATGGGGTAACCTAATCGTCTGGGAGCCAGACTATTGAAGGGGATGAAATAATTTGTCGTCATCCAACACGCAACGTCTATCAAGGGATTTTTTTAATCTGTAGGCCTATATGTAATATACAAGTTTGTACATGTATAAACAACGTTCATATCTTGAAGTGTAAGTTTATTTTTGCATAATTTATTTGTAAATGTAAAGCTTTAAAGGAGGTGAGAAGGTCCGAAGTATTTGAATGTTATTTAACTTACTTCTGATGATTGTTATAAACTCATTAGAATATTTGATAGTAAAGGGTGGAAATAGAATTATACAACGATGAAGGAAAGGTACAAGTAATTATGGAACTATTGTCACTTAGTCTCGATTCCAGGCAGTGCGACTTTATCTTCTTTCGATGTATGCGACCCGTCCCTTGTAGTTGTAAGGAAGAAAGTATAGCAAGACAATGGTCTTAGTTCAAGCAGTTGACTAACGATAGTACAAGTAGTTTCCTTTGATATACATCTATTAAAGGGACTGAATCGTGGCCATCGACCGGCCTGATGAGAACAAAACTCACGGCCGTCACCCTGTTCGCTAGCTCCGTTTCGAGTTACATACTGTATACGCGGTGGAGTGTTTATTTCGTTGCAGTGCTCAGCGGACCGCGATGGACGCACACGCTGATACGAAAGAGCCCGAATAATCAATTCGGCACGTTTCGGTAAATTTAGTAGGACCTCCACTAATTCGCTGCTTCTCATTGGTCGTACTGAATACACGGTCTGCCAGTGCGCTGCTGCGTGCATCGAACTGGTTTCGCAAAACATCAACAGCCACGATTCAGTCCCTTTAAGAAGCCAGAATCACGATAAAATAAACACACCACTTGTAACACGAACAAAACCGACTCATTATGTACACCGTGACATGCACAATAGTTCAAACTTAGATACACACACACACACACACACACACACACACACACACACACACACACACACACACACACACACACACACACACACACACACACACACACACACACACACACACACACACACACACACACACACACACACACACACACACACACACACACACAATTTTGCAAGCATTTCCACCCGGCTCTGACGCTGATCCTAATTTGAGGTCAAAGTCGAGGGCACGTATTTCCTCAGAAACTCCTTAACACAACTGGCACAACATTGAATTTTCATGACGGGAAAGAACATTACTTAAATTCAATTTTCAGACTAATTTGTGTTAGAGTGGAAGACCTAGTTGGCAAGACACTCCTGCTTGGTGACAGTCATTCCAATGTACGACACGACACTGTTCGGCCCACTTGTCGAATTTTGTAAATCCATACGGGGAAAATACGGTTATACTAGTTTGGATTGCGTAGATTTTTCTGAAAAGAAAATGCATCAAAGTACATGAAACAGGGCTGGTAACAATGTAAATAATCACACAAGGTACACAGGGGCCACATAGCCCTTTCACATGATTGTTGTCGAGCATGACGTTTGATATCTATCTTGAGTTGGAAACACATTGTTTCCTGTCATGAAACAAGTAGAGGACTTCCTTCGCGGAAATGTTGTAACGTTATTCTGGGATATGAACCTATCAAGGTTGGAGAAATTGTAAAGACGAGGTAACACCCAGTTGCGATTTGATAAGAATAGCTAAGTTAATTCAAGAAGAATGTATTACTGTTCTTCCCTGATGATTTTATTTGCTTTGCATTGTTATGATGATAGTTATGTGTCCTTGATTATTCGGTGGTATTACTAGTATATCAGTAAGGTTATTTTGCTATCCGAAGAGCGGACTTCAATATCCGGGCGGTTTTTAATAACCGAAAACAACAGATTACCTGTCATGATAACTGTATTCGCTGTTGATGTTCGGATAATCCCCAATGACGAATGAAGTGTTACAATCCTGTGAATATGTACATGTACTTGCCAGACTACATTATGTAATAGTGTTCACAAGGGGAAAAAACACTTAAATAGATGTATGTTCCTTCCTCTCTAAATTGATAAGACTCACCATTAAACCTTGCCCCCCCCCCCACTGACCTACTGCATTCCTCGTATTCCAATCACTGGATAGAGGTCAGACTTTCTCCCTCAGTAAGTCCTAATGACCTTCCATTAAACCAACTGCACTTAACAGCTTAGTGAGATGAACTTATGAATTTTGTACACACAATTCCGAATATCCGTAATGACAGATTCATAACCTGTTTTACTTTTGAAGGTCGGTGGTCGGTCGGTTAACCGTACTGATACAATAGACCAATTTACCACTCATCTATCTGCGAATTGCTGTATTTTTCAACTACAGAGACGTCGTTTATCAAAACAAAATGCGCAATCTCCTGTCTTACGCCCTTTCCTCAGTCTAAACCAATAAGCGTCATTTTATCCGTATTGCTCCCACTGTTTCCTTTCAATCCAGAGTGGGTGGATCAAAACTGATGACGAAGAATACATTATCGAACCACTCGAGGCCGAGGACCAATCGGCGTACAATGTGACTGATGGACATCTCCACGTCATGTACAGGAGGCGTGACTTCCGATCAAATACGACGGGATTGGCTACCGCTCACGAAGGTAGAAACAGGCTAAGTTGTCATTTTACAAGTCGTTGTTGCTGTGATTATAATTTTTTTTGTTATCATGATGTCATGTTGTCATGAGGAAGTTTAATATGGGCTCATATTCGTGTCCATTCATCTCTTGAACACAAAACAGATGTACAGACCATATTTTCCTCAAAAATGCATCAAAGGAAATATATTCACTGATCAAATGTCGAAGTAACTACACTCATGCTCATAATTATGGGATATTTTAGAGACATTTTAGAAGTTGCCATTTTTCCGTGAACGGTACATCAGAGATTAATATTTGCTCACCCCAGGTGAAACAATTATAATCTAAGAATTAATTTCACGAATGCTGAGCATTTTGTAGCGTCCGACTCGACACTAAAACCTGTGTATATAAATGGCGGTATTGTTGTTGTTGAGTCACGTGATGGTTACGCGCGTTATTAGACTTGTATCAGACAATTCTGATGTGAATTTAATGAAAAGTGATATTAGATACAAATTTATCAGTTTGGGGGGTTGTTGTTTTTTTTATTACTTTAATATAATACTTTTTTCATGATTTTTGAGGATTTAAAAAAAATAAATATGTAATTGTTATTGCGCTCAAACGTATTTTAGTTTTTAATTCAGTCATCTCAGGATATCCAAAAATTGCTTCACATACTGCGTTTTTGTGAAATAAACTCTTGTCTTGAAAATTTTGGACGATATAGGAAAAAGAACTTAAGTATCAACACAATATTCCATAATTATGAGCATGAGTGTATAATTCAATTACAGTGATACAAGAATCAAGTGTGTTGTTTTAAGATTATTTTCTGCTGTGAAAATTTCATAGTCAACCATTTCCTCTTTATTAGTTAACAGTTATTGTAATAGAATGTTGTGACGTTCAAACTTGTGTAGCGTTTGATCGGTTCAGTTTCTAGTATACTTTAATTCAATACTGATAAGAGAATGCTTGTTTTTCTTCAAGACAACAAAGCAATAATAAATATTGTTCTGATAATGCTGTAATGACTTTGAAGTCTCGTTTGTTTTGAACTTCAAGGAGTTGGTGTCTTTTACTATACCAGGGTAAATCCTTCCAGTCTGGATATACACTCTATTTAGTAAATACGTTTTCATATGTTTCAACTTATTTGGTTCCTGGGGCATTTGTTACTTCAATCACGTTACTGGCCTTTTAATCAGCATGTTAACTCATTGCAGTTAAATATAGATTATCTCTAATGCAATAAATATTGTTCTGATAATACTGTAATGACTTTGAAGTCTCGTTTGTTATGAACTTCAAGGAGTTGGTGTCTTTTACTATACCAGGATAATTCACCAACTTCATACTTCAACTTGTCCTCGCTGGAATTAGTGGTGGTTGTCTTGAGGCCGATCTCAAACCTCACAGTGACCTTGATGGTCACGTAATTCACTCGTCTCTGTTTGTGTATTTAAACACCATGTTACATTTCGGCGGAGCAAGAAATATTCTAACTGGGGGTCAGGAAAATGGAGGGAATCATGAAGAGGGTCATGGGGATTTATCCGATATTGAATCACCTCGTAGTTTTAACTCTTTACACGCTGAATTTATTTTGAGGGGATATAATGACAATTGTTCTTTCCACATTTTCTTTAAATTTCGCTTTCCCTTTTCTGGTATTGAAATAATAAGTTTTCTTTAGGTGTTAGTAAAGCAAACTATTTTCAGTGCCTCCTGGGCAAAAGTAAAGAAAAAACATAATTGTTACGATTGTTCAATTTAATTGTACGAATGTGCAAAATCGACTCTTTAGCGCGCAAAGGATTAAGGGCCCCCTCCCCCTCCCCAAATAAAACGGAGATTACGTTGACGCCATATGCTCGTTTAATTGCAAAATTGAAGTTTTTACATTCGGGGGGGGGGGGAGGCAGGGGCTGCGGATCCCGTGACCTATCTCGATCTGTCAATCATGTGAGGCATTTACAATATTCCATCATGTTTTACTAAATGATGTTTTCTTTGAAGGAACAAGACGAAATACATCTCGAGGGTACATGTAATGCGAAGAGCAGTGTTACTGTTGTTATCCGTAA
>JZLH01S0475966.1:14602-24852 GCA_001188425.1 Eucidaris tribuloides
AACATTTCATGAACTTTCCTATCGAAAAAAAAATTGCTGCTAGATCTGACCTTTTCCATCCGATTCAATTCAGTTAAAAGTCCAGCAAATTGGAAGTGGTTGAGTATGGCTCCGAAAACCGTACGCCAAGGGGCAGTGCTTTGAAAAGATGGTTTTGGAACATGTCCCCGCATTGCTCGCTGGCGTTACACCATGTTTCGTCTGTCGCGGTGTCTTTGTCGATTACTTCAAGCAGGTCTAAACATGAACGGGTCTAGTTTGATATGTCCAGGATTTCAGTTTAGTCCAGACTCCCCAAGCCACCCAGGCCATTCAGTATTTATATCAGAGCGTGGGTGTATGATGTGTGCGAAACCAGTTCGATGCACGCAGCAGCGCACTGGCAGATCCGTGTATTCATGTACGCCAATGAGAAGGCAGCAAACTCCGAGTGCAGGTCGGTACCAAATTTTACGAATACGCTGCCGAATTGATTATTTCGGGCCTCTTTCTGTACCAGCCGCTGCGCGTCCATCGCCGTTCGCTGGTACTGGCAACGAAATAAACACTCCAACGCTGTATACAGCTATCGTAACTCCGAAACGGAAGCTAGCGATCCAGGGTGACGGCCCTGAGTTTTTATTCTCATCAGGACGGTCGATGCCAACGAAATTCAGTCCCTTTAATGTGTGCTGATGAACAACTCGAGCCACGATTCTGGCGAATGTCGCACTCTGCTGTGGTGTGCTTGTGAGCAAGGGCGGCGCCAGTGTAAAATCATAGGAGGGTCAAAAACCATTAGGGGGAAACATGTCAGAAAGACCCAATTCATGAAATACACTACAAAACACCCACGCACCTTCTCTCCTGACTATTTAGATAATTTAAGAGGCGGCCCCCTCCTCCCCCCCCCGTGTACCAACCACTGGCGTGGGAGGTAATTAAGGGGAATCAGCATTCTCGAAGATGAGGTTGGTGTTAGCACCAGCTGAGAAATGTGTCATACCGTAGCGGTCATCCCTGTCCACGAACATTAGAAGTTCAGAAGTGTTTTGTACGGAAGACGAAGGCAGTTTCACATACACAAGATGGCCCCACGGTTAGTGTTCTGGATAACTAGATTTGATGATAAGATTCGCATATTAGGCCTAGAATACTTGGCATCTTCACACTTATCTAGAATCTTTGTTGAAAAAAACTGACAAATTGAATCTATTTCGTAGTCAGTTTAAGTCTAATACGTAATCACCTCCCATATGATTAGATGAAATAACTGGTCGAGTGTTAGATTTGGGAACTTAACTCTGTGCCAGGGCGGTGCAACGGGGGAGGGGGGGGGTCCCGGCCCCTATTGTTTTTCAAGTAATCGACTACTAGGGGTATTTTAGCGTGTTTTCGACAAATTTATGCCTCCCCTCCTAAGATTATGAACCTGAGCGACTTTCGGCTCTATTTGGAGCCGCCGAAATTTGCTTTTTTTGGCTCCACTATTTTGCTCCAACACCCCCCCCCCCCCACATATACATCACTCACTGAGCCGGAACCTTTTTTCGGACGCGAATTTGCCGGTGAAAAATTATTGACTTAGATGAAAGGAATAGAGAACCAAACTTAATCACAATTAAACTGCATAGGCATCCTGCCCCCATGAATCTAAATATGCTAGATATCGTCGGTAATAGTAACCAGAAGGGCGTTAAAAGCGCAGAAATGTTGAGAACGCAGAAAGCGCGTTAATCGCAGGAGCCTAGTTGATGAACTCAGAAGGCGCATATCACTCGGTGAAAAGTTCCACTTAACGTTAACGCTCGCTTCTGGGGTTCTCAAGCAGGTTCTGCGTTAACGCTTCTGGTTTCTCACAGAGTTCTGGCATTAACGCCCTTCTGTTCTGATATCGACGATATGTTAGTCACAAACCGGTGTTTTCACCCCTTCTCTTTCGACTGTGCGTGTCGTTTGTTTTTTTTTAACATGCATGAGGTGGTTTCTGTCACACAACGGGACCGTGCCACTATACGTGCTTTAATTCCCCTATGCGGAGGACGGATAATGGGCAATTAACACAGGCTAACATTGTGGAGCTTCAAATGAGAAAAAACCAATGTGTCAAACTTCTGCAATCTAGCTACATAGTAGTGTCCTGAAGATGGACAAATAAACACGCTAGATCAAAAGATTTGCGGAATTAATGCTGGCCACTGGAAATAATTGAATTGAATAAAACAATCTAGTAACTCGCGTCGAGATACAAAATATGCTAAAGATCTGCACACAGTAAGATCTGTGAAGAAAATGGCCGGTATCCGATCTAACTTACATTTTTCCTTCCTTAAAGCATAAAGAATGATTTTGTAAATACATTTTTTAGGGTTTCAATTTTTAGACTTTATCAAAAGACACTTGGGCATGGAGGATTATTGGGCTTTAAATGCCTTACCGATAAGGACACTATCGCACAGCGTGGAATTCGAACCACGATCCACGAGGTCTGGTTAAGCTGGAAGTCTTATGCCACTCAAGGCATACCCCTCCCAACCCGCCCCCCCAAAAAAAAAAGTTTGCCGACGGATTCGCCCCCCTAAAGGATTACCCCTGGTTACGCCTCTGCTTTTTTTGCCCACCTCGCCACAATATCAACGTTTTGCCTCTCTTGTAATACAAATAGAAAATCCTTTAGCTGATAAAAAATGTCGAAATCAACATAACGATATGTTATGTGATTTCGACCATTTTTATAGCTAAAGTGATTTCTCGTATTTGTATTAAAGAGAGGCAAAACGTTGCATATTGTGGGAGGGGGGCAAAAAGCAGAGGCGGTACCAGGGTAAAATCTTAGGGGGGCGAAATCCGTCGGCCAAACGTTTTTTTTTGGGGGGGGGTTGGGAGGGGTCATGGCTTAGTGGATAAGACTTCAGCTTACCGACCTCGTGGTCGTGGTTCGATTCCACGCCGTGGCGATAGTGTCCTTGGTAAGGCACTTAAAGCCAATAATCCTCCATGCCCAAGTGTCTTTGATAAAGTCTAAAAATGAACCCCTGAAAAAATGTATTTCAAAATCATTCTTTAGTGCTTTAAGAAAGTGAAAATCGTAAGTTGATCGGATTCACCGGCCCATTTCCTCCCACAGACTTACTGTGTGCAGATCTAGGCTATTTTGTACTCGACCCGAGTACTAATTGTTTATTCATTCATATCTTCCCAGTGGCAGCATTAATTCCCAAACTTTTGATTCTAGGGTGTTTATTTGTCCATTCAGACACTACTATGTAGCTCAGATTGCAAAGTTTGACAATTGTTTTTTTCATTTGAAGCTCCACAATGTTAGCCTGTGTCTTTAATTCCCATTACTCCGTCCCTCCGATAGGGGATTAAAAGACGTAAAGCTGGAGGTCCCGTGTTGTGACAGAAACACCTCTGCATGTTAAAAAAAAAACACACGCACATCGAAAAGAGAAGGGTGAAAACACGGTGTTGTGATCACATATCGTCGATATAGAACCAGAAGGGCGTTAATGCAGAACCTGTTGAGAACCAGAAGGGCGTTAACGCAGAACCTGTTGAGAACCAGAAGGGCGTTAACGTTAGTGACTTTTCACAGTGATATGCGCCTTCTGAGTTCATCAACTAGGCTCCTGCGATTAACGCGCTTTCTGCGTTCTCAACATTTCTGCGCTTTTAACGCCCTTCTGGTTACTATTACCGACGATATCTAGCATATTTAGATTCATGGGGGCAGGATGCCTATGCAGTTTAATTGTGATTAAGTTTGGTTCTCTATTCCTTTCATCTAAGTCAATAATTTTTCACCGGCAAATTCGCGTCCGAAAAAAGGTTCCGGCTCAGTGAGTGATGTATATGTGGGGGGGGGGGGGTGTTGGAGCAAAATAGTGGAGCCAAAAAAAGCAAATTTCGGCGGCTCCAAATAGAGCCGAAAGTCGCTCAGGTTCATAATCTTAGGAGGGGAGGCATAAATTTGTCGAAAACACGCTAAAATACCCCTAGTAGTCGATTACTTGAAAAACAATAGGGGCCGGGACCCCCCCCCTCCCCCGTTGCACCGCCCTGGCACAGAGTTAAGTTCCCAAATCTAACACTCGACCAGTTATTTCATCTAATCATATGGGAGGTGATTACGTATTAGACTTAAACTGACTACGAAATAGATTCAATTTGTCAGTTTTTTTCAACAAAGATTCTAGATAAGTGTGAAGATGCCAAGTATTCTAGGCCTAATATGCGAATCTTATCATCAAATCTAGTTATCCAGAACACTAACCGTGGGGCCATCTTGTGTATGTGAAACTGCCTTCGTCTTCCGTACAAAACACTTCTGAACTTCTAATGTTCGTGGACAGGGATGACCGCTACGGTATGACACATTTCTCAGCTGGTGCTAACACCAACCTCATCTTCGAGAATGCTGATTCCCCTTAATTACCTCCCACGCCAGTGGTTGGTACACGGGGGGGGGAGGAGGGGGCCGCCTCTTAAATTATCTAAATAGTCAGGAGAGAAGGTGCGTGGGTGTTTTGTAGTGTATTTCATGAATTGGGTCTTTCTGACATGTTTCCCCCTAATGGTTTTTGACCCTCCTATGATTTTACACTGGCGCCGCCCTTGCTCACAAGCACACCACAGCAGAGTGCGACATTCGCCAGAATCGTGGCTCGAGTTGTTCATCAGCACACATTAAAGGGACTGAATTTCGTTGGCATCGACCGTCCTGATGAGAATAAAAACTCAGGGCCGTCACCCTGGATCGCTAGCTTCCGTTTCGGAGTTACGATAGCTGTATACAGCGTTGGAGTGTTTATTTCGTTGCCAGTACCAGCGAACGGCGATGGACGCGCAGCGGCTGGTACAGAAAGAGGCCCGAAATAATCAATTCGGCAGCGTATTCGTAAAATTTGGTACCGACCTGCACTCGGAGTTTGCTGCTTCTCATTGGCCGTACTGAATACACGATCTGCCAGTGCGCTGCTGCGTGCATCGAACTGGTTTCGCAACACATCAACACCCACGCGTGCATATAAATACTGATGGCCTTGGTGGCTTGAGTCTGGACTAAACTGAAATCCTGACATCAAACTAGACCCGTTCATGTTTAGACCTGCTTGAAGTAATTCGACAAAGTCACACCTCGGACAAGACGGAAACATGGTGTAACGCGCGAGCAAGCCGGGGACAATTCCAAAAACCCATCCTTTCAAAGCACCTGCCCACTTTGGGTACGGTTTGGAGCCATACTCAACCCACTTCAATTTGTGGATTTAACTGAATTGAATCCGGATGGAAAAGGTCCAGAAATCTTAGAGCATTTTTTTTCGATAGGAAAGATGAATTCCTCTTTGAAAGAATGAAGATTTAACCAAATAAATTAAGAGCAGCGAGTAGCAGTTGCTTACGCGATTCATTATCACTTAATTTACATACTTACAATGTAACTTGGACAAAAATTAATAAGTCGTGATAAAGTCATTATTGGTAATGGTGTTTGATTTGATGGAGAAGTTTTAGGAATTTAAATCATTCGTCTTTGATTTGATTTCATTGAGTCCACTTGGGAGTCACTCTAATCAATTTCGTATCATGATAAACTATCACAAAGCAAAGGTAACCATAATTTTCGAATTTATGTGGTGGGAGTATCGCGTGCATTTACTACATTTTTTTTTTTACTACATTTTTGCGTAGATTAAATTAAATGTATGTAATGAGATATTAAAACAATAGCCAACCCTTTAATCCCAGTTCAAATTTTACTCAAGTACAGAGTGCAGTTGTTGTATGTAGAGATATATTCCGAATGCAAAGATCCTAAGACAACGACTTTACATCTCACGGTAGAACTTATTCCATCGCTATTGTGTAGAGACATGATTGGTTGACGTCTAAAATGCCTCGAGAACCAAGTAAATTGATGTATTACCGACGTGATACTAACTAGAGTAAAATGTATATTCAGGCTGGAATTGGAAGGTTTTTGGCTTTACTCACCTGAGGAGAAAAAGCATTCATTTATCAGTATTGAATTAAAGATGAATCTGATATGAATTAAACCCGCAGAAAGGTACACAACAAATTTGAACGTCACACCACTTTCTGATAATAACTGTACAACAAAGAGGAAATATTGACCGTGACATTTTCACAGTAGAACCCTTAACCCTGAAAAGCCCAAGCTATTTTTGGCTCTCCGTGGCCCAAGGGGGGCACATTGTGCCCCCCCACCCCCCGTCTATTTTTTTTTTTTGGGGGGGGGGGGGACTAATCACTCTCAAATTTTGCACACATGTAAAACAAATCAAACTCTACAAAACGCAATCATTGAAATTTCTCCCCCATATGGGGGCGCTATTTACCATAATATAATGAACTATATAGAAAAAAGATTTTGTTGGATATTTCTAAGTTTTCGTCTGTAATATCCCATGAATGTATTCACAAGTGATTAATTTGTCAATAGTTATACAAGATAACATATTTTTAGATAGAAAATAAGTATTTTGAGTAAACTTTGCCTGTTTGGGGTTCATATTTTGTGTAAGTGATAATGTAATGCATATATGCACGTATTACTATGCACTGTTGGTTGTGACAAATAGTTAAAATAACATGGATAAATGATTTTGGGGTTCATTCTGGTACACCTTTTTGATGGAATTACACTTTGATACATCAAATATTGTATAATATAGACATAAAACATGGGAAATAAAGAAAAATAACCAGAACAATGAATTTTCAATATTTTTTATTGTTTTTATTGTTTTGGCGCCAAAAACAAAGAAAAACAAAATAAATTAATTGAAAATGTTCTCAAATAGATGCAACATAAGTTTCATGTCATGAATGAGCCAAAAGAAATGAAAAACAAGTGACAGTAACCCTTTTGTGTAGTGGAAAACAATGAAACATCAAAAAAATGACGCACATGACCTTCAAAATGTGGTTGCCATGGCAACACGATTTCACGGCTAACCCTAAATTATATACCAAAATGTTCGCCATAAAATTTTAGGAAAAGTCACCTCGTTTAATGAAATTTCGTCAAAAATTGTGGAAGTGGCGAAGGAAAATGTGGTAGGGGCACATTGTACCCCCCCCCCTTGGGCCTTTTAGGGTTAAACAGTGCACATGATTGTACGTATCACATATCTTCAATGGAGGACTTCTTTCAATCTTGCCATTTCTCATTAAAGCCATTCAGAAAATTTTGTACCGTCATAGAAAAGATTTTTTGGATATGGTTTCAAAAATTCTGCACCGTAATCAACGTCGAAGTCGTCTTTGCTGTCGGCATTGTCGTATTCATTGTTATCAGTTGGGTGGGTGATTGAAATCATTGATTTTGTTTTATATATCATGATTTTTTTGGAAAATAAATCGTTCGTTGCTCAAATTTATTGGACTTCATTGACTTAAATAAACAGCTAGAACGGAAATTAAATCCCGATCATAATAGTTCCTTTTAATGTTATCACAAAAACACCAACCGTAGTTACTATCGTGCTTCATATTTCACTTTGTGACTGCGTTATGAGAACAAACACGACCAGATGTTTTTATCTGCTACTTCATTTTTTTTTTCTTTCAGGTAAACACAGCATATGCACACCCTTCCATCGATGCTAATATTGAGTTCAATGTGGTGCGAATCGTCCAACTCAACAGAGCGCAAGTATATAAATAACCTGACATATTTATCATTGTTCTCTGCGTTTGTGACAGCATAATTATCTGTAAAAAAAAAATCACTTAAAGATTGTGTCAGGGATGTGCAAGTCCATTACTTCCCTTCATTATCAATACCAAACGGTAGCTTAATACTTACAAATGGTGTGTTGAAAGTTTGAGATCCATACGTCATGAATTTGTTGTTTTATGAGAAAAACTAATAACGACATGTTACCAGAATGTTGTTCTTTCCGTGAGTTTCAATTTTGCTCAAACTGCGAATCGCGGTTTTTGTGTAATGTCGCAAGACCAGCGTAGCGCTCTGATTTGCTAAACGGCTAACCTCCGCACGACCGTTGGCTAACGGCTGATCGGACAATTTTGGAACGGCACGTGCACGTTTGACGTCGCGGATTTTTAAAATTTGCTGTCCAGCAATTTGAAAAAGGATGAAGTTTGACCGTCCAGGTTTTCACCAAAACTCAATATTTTACCCCAAGTCTCTATGAGAGGTGTTTAGTTATATCGATCTTCACATTGGATATGATTTCAGCTGATTTCATTCATCTAGATGTTTTTTGACGTGCAAATCAATGACACAATCTTTAAACAAAAACTAAGTACTGGTTGATAACGTATAATTTTTCATCAGAGTCCCACATTTTGTTGGTTTCCATGCAGGTATAAAACATGAAGCACATTACATTTGACATTGTAATATGGAATAGCTAACTTCATATATGATAACTAGTTTTAGGGTTGTCAGTCTAAACAGTTAAATTTCCACCGCTGGCTCAGCTTTTCAACATTCACAATTAACACTGTCCCACATGTAGATATATGTGTTAGTACTTTATGAGCATGATGATTTGTTTGGAGATTTCGTTGAAAACCATTTGTTCATATACTTTGAAAACAGTTTATTTTGAAATTATATGTTTTGCAAGTACTCAATCAAAACTGTCAATCCAATATACCCTAGATATTATTTTTAAAAAATGACAACACTTTTTTTCTTTGCATCTCCAACAAAATGTATATGTAACATAACAAATGTATTGTCTATTATATTCATGTGTATTAAGCATATTTGAATTCAAAACACAAGCTGGCAATTGACCACAGTACGTTAGAATTATCACTAATATTTTGCACATGAATTTCATAATTTATATGAATAGCATACATGAAATGTAATTTGTGAATAATAAATCTTGCTTTACCGGTCACGCGGCTAAAATGGACATATGCAATTTTGCTTAAAAAATAGGTTTCAGGATTTGCAAGTCCATCACTTCCCTTTATTATCATTACCAAACGGTAGTTAAGTACGTGCAAATGGTGTGTTGAAAGTTTGAGATCCATAGGTCATGAATTTGTTGTTATGCCACCAGAATATTGTTCTTTTCGTTGTTTAAATTTTGCTCAAATTTCAGAACACTGTTATGAGTATGTTTGCACAGCTTAGTGGTCATCAGTGTGTGAAAACGTACGTTGATAAGATCAAGGGGTAAACTCTGCGCAACAATCAGACAATTTGGAACTAATTTTCAAATTTTGAAGTTTAACATCCAGATTTTCACCAAAACTATGTATTCTACCCAAAAGTTCTATGAGAGGTGTTAATTTATACTAATCTTCACATTGTGAACGATTCGAGTTGATTTCATCGATTTTTCGTTTCTGGAGCGCAAGTCCTGAACCCTGGCCTGATCATGGCTGATGATAATGATGATGATGTAGTTCAGACAATTCATTTTGAAACTGAAGCTCCACAATGTTAGCTCCGTCTTTAATATTGTATAAAAAGTACACACATAAGGAGAATTTCCATATCAATATGTATCCATCTTTATCATCGAACGTAGCAAAGTTTACAAACGTTTATATTTGCTTTGGTCAAATTATGCGGTTATATTAGGTGTTGCCCGTTATATCAGACTCAATTTTATTCGCACAATACATTTGAGTGATTATCGCAAACGCTATCTCATATCACATTAAGTGACGTGACATTATTTCGTTAGAACTCCGTATACTAGTATAATGTTAACAGCAGCGACTTGGGAGGAAATTTGACCGCTATACCTTAAAGGCGGATATTACAAACGGATTTGCCCATTAAGCTTATCTGATCTACATTATCTTTGTGATCTACACTGCCATTTCCATGATAGATAATACTGTACATGTACATCTTCCAAACATATTGTTGTGATTTGTAAATTGTTTTGAAGCGTGTTCAAGTTTATCTTTCAGCGTATCGTCATCCAAGACAACTGCCTGCCAGTGTATATATAATCATCTAATTAATTAATTTATTTATTTGTTAATGTATTCATTAATTTATTCATTCATTCATTATTTATTCTTATTGCCGTTACTTTTTATTGGAATATAAACAGTGCCTACAAAAATATATGTAAAAGGGCAGATACTTATATCAAAACATTGCAAACAATGAGGATAATTATTATTGATTGTTGTATGTTAGTAAAGATATCTGGTTACTCTTGGGCATTCTGCTACATGACCTTTACTTATTCATCTAATAAAGTGAGTGAATTAAACAAATCACACCATTCTATCAGAAA
>JZLH01S0475966.1:61276-71464 GCA_001188425.1 Eucidaris tribuloides
TGGGGGGGGGCGGCCACTATGGTTTTTAAAGTATAGAAATTTAGTTAGTTTGGAAACTTTTGGGCCCTTCCCTACGCAAAAAGCACCATCCCATGATATGCACCATACATTCGTTGTTTTATCCCCCAAGACCTTTTTTTTTAGCTTGTCACAAAATCCCGAGTCCCCGCTCCCCATTCCCAAGACTTTACTCTGGCGCTGCCCCTGTGTTAATGTGAGTAATAAAAAACAGATTCTCGTGATTGTTTTTTGTTATTTCTTGTTCTTTTTTTCTCTCGATATTCTAGACGTTTACATTTCAGTTTTGATTTTGACAGGATTGTCCAGGAGGGCATGTAGATATGCGAGCGGAGCAGTGCAACAATTTCTTGTCAAACTGGAACTACAAGAGCAAAAAACATACTTGGTTGCCACACGAAAATCGAAATAGTAAGTTATCTTTTAAAAACCTTACGAATGACACACACACAAATACAATAATGTTCAGAAATCACTTTTGGATTCAACACTGCAGTAAATTCCATCGATTTTTCGTTTAACATTCTGAAGGTGGTACTGAAAAGGTTGATTAGATGTTACATATGAATCCATGTATATATAGCCCTATTTATTTAATTTCAGTTCCTCACTTAGTTCGAAAATTATGACACTGAGGAAGAACAACGGTATTCGGGTACTCCTCCGCTTGTAGCTGTTGTGTACATGCATATAATTGTGCGTTGTGTATACATGTATAATTAGGTGTTCTCTTAACTGTATATACAAATGAATAGTTTGTACTTGTTTATTTGGAAAGAAATTAAAAAAAAAACATTTATTTTGTTTGGTTATTTCTTTCTTCAGTTTTTCATTCATTTGTTTTTTTGTTTATATATTTGTTTAATTATTTGTTTGCTCATGTGTTTGCTTGTTTTTTGTTTGTGTATTCGTTTGTTTATTTGATTGATTGATTGATTGATTGATTGATTGATTGATTGATTGATTGATTGATTGATTGATTTCAGAAACCTTGCGGTGTCGACTAACGTGTGCGGCGGAGCTCTCTGGGGATGTGGTGATGTCAGAATATAACGTAACGGACGGGACGCCTGTTTCGTACGACAATCCCGAAAACATCTGCATTAGGGGAAAGTCAGTGGTAAGTTATCACGTGACCGGTGTGATGGCCGAGTGGTTAGACTGTCCGTCTCACGATCGGAAGGTCACGGTTTCGAGCCCCGGCTGGGTCATGTAAAAAATGGTACCTTCTGCTTTTTAGCCAGACGCTTGCATTCTCGAAAAGAGAAGGGTAATAAGAACATGTTATACGCCCTGTTGGTAGAGTAGCTTATTTGACTGAAGTGGCTACCCTGGGTAAATAGGATCTAACTCTATTATTATTATTGTTGTTAAAGGTTTTCCTGGCCATTTTCGTCATCTTTTTATGAAGTTTCGTCGACTTTCAATTTAGTTTCGTTTTGCGGAGAGCGGAGCGTGCGAATGTTATTGTCAGTCCTTTAACTTTTACATTCGTAATTTGACAGCAGGTTTCAAATATTTTCAATTCAGAATGGTCAATTGTCATTATTCGCCCCGGCTAGCGATCAACCGACAAATTTTAAGATATGTTTGTCTTTGTTCAAGAATGTTCACACAATTTTCATCCCGATTGGTCCCATTTCGTGTTTAGCTGTATTTTAGTGGGTTATCATGGTGCTGTTTCGTATCTAGTTGGCAATTGTGACTGTTTTGTGGATCTGGATAAATGTTTATGATTATTCACGTACACTGTAAAAAGTGTGTTCAGAAAGTGATAGCAAAGATGGGTTTATAGATAATGAATGTGTATTTTATTGACACTAAGTGTTTAAAATTGGACACCAAAAAGTGGTTTGTAGGTAGATGACACTAAAATACAGGTCAAGTTAGAATTCGGAGTCCGCAGGTCAAAGTTCAAGGGTCACAGCTCATTATATTATATGCGAATTGGTTTCAGGGCGATAACTTAATTAATATTTGACTTTTTTTTTTTAAAAAGTGTTTAGAAAGACAACAAACTACAGGTCAAGTTCGAATTTTGAGACCACAGGTTAAATGTCAAAGGTCACAGCTCATTATATATATCAAGTGGTTTCCAGACGATAACTTCATAAATATTTGATGGATTTAAGCAAAAATGATTTGTAGGTAGATGACACGAAAATGCATGTCAAGTTCGAACTTGGAGTCCGCAGGTCAAAGGTTTTAATACACAGCTCATGCAAATTGGTTTCTACATAATAGTTCAATAAGAAATGCTTACTGGTCGCATTAGGCGGGGGCATCCGTGTCCTGTAGATACAGCAAATTTCTAGTTGTGATATGAAATTTACATCATGATATCTGCTCGCTGATAATCTAAAAACCGCAGGTCATACTAAACTCTTCTTGGCATTCTTATCACATACAGTACAAATGCAAAACCAGTGATGAGTATGTTGTTTGCTACCTCCTGGAGTGTTTCACTTCCAAGCAGGAAGAAACGTAACTCGGAATATTTTTAGCGAGGAATTTTCGTAAACGTGCAGTATGAATACTTTATCAAGTAATCATGTATATATGACAGTGAGATTCTGTTCTGGTTCAGCCCATAGGATGCGATCAACGGATTGGGTCCAAACTAAAGTGGGATAAGTGTGGGGTGTGCGGTGGGGATGGCTCTACTTGCCATCGAGTGACGCTACAACTGAACGATGACGCCCAGCAACAAAGAAGTGAGTTGACAGCATGTCTCAGAAAATACTGTTTTGGCATGTGCTCACATCAACGTCAAGGGCATAGACTAAGTTTTCAAATGCTTTCCCTTTACGGGAAGAGGGCCTGATGCTATCATTGACTGTAGTAAAAGTGCCACAATTGTGATTCCACCTTTTTGTTGTTTACAAGATATCTCAAGATTAATACAAGCAAACTGAACAAAACAAATGACATTTGAAAGCTGAGACTTTGCCCTTGACATTGATGTAAGCATCGTGTCACAACAGTATTTTCTAATTGCCAAAGAGGGCGCTTTTTACTTGCACAATTTTAGCTCACCTGAGCCGAAGGCTCAAGTGAGCTATTGCGATCGCTTTTTGTCCGTCGTTCCTCGTGCGTCTTCGTCGTTCGTCGTTCGTCGTGCGTAACTTTCACATTCTTCTTTAAAAACTATGATTGGACTTAGCCCAAACTTGGCAGGAATAATCCTTAGGGGTGGGGATGCAAGGGTCCACAAATGGAACACCTGGTCCCCCTGGGGGCCCAGGGGCAGGTCCCCAAAGGGCCAAAAGTGGGTAATTTTTAAACGTCATTTTCTCTAGATCCAGAAATAGTTAAACTCAGTAACTATGTGTGTAGATACCTCTGTATGTGATTAATTGTTGTTCCTGATGACAATGCCCAGGGTGGCCCTGTTTGGTATGAGGGGGGGGGGGGGTCTATAGGAATAATTCACATTTACATCATTTAAAATTGACACTGACAGAAATGTAAAACCAGGGTGGAAGTCTTTTTTTAACTTGAGGGAAAAAAAACATGCATGCACATCCACTAAGAAAAAATATGTGTCAAATTTCCCTGGTCGTTTATTTTCCGTGTAAAATTCTTTCAATATACAAGGAATAGGATAATTCCCCTTGCCTTTCCATTACTTTTTGTATACAACTATGGTAAAAATACATAGGCAACAGGGTACAATTAACACAACTCTGTATTATATACCGGCTGATCAGGATGGTATATAACACTCAAGGCTGGATGGAATGTGATTTATCTGTTCTTCCTTACAGAAATTGATGTTATCTCGATTCTTTTATTGACAGGATACAAGAAAATTTTAACATTTTCACCAGGACTTCGAAAGGTGGACATCAAGAAAACTGTCAACTCAAATCATTTCCTGGGTAAATACATTAAAGTCACTAAAATAGTAACCGGGCAGTAAAAGCATCAATGTAGTAGAAGTAGTAGTAGTAGTAGTAGTGGTGGTGGTAGTAGTTGTATATGTAGTACAAGTAGTAGTAGTGGTAGTACTTGAAGTAGTAGTAGTAGTCATGGTACATGTAGTAGCATAGTAGTAGTTGAAGTAGTAGTAATAGTCATAGTAGTAGCATAGTGATAGCCAGTGGTAGTAGTAGTAGTAGTAGTAGTAGTAGTAGTAGTAGTAGTAGAAGTAGTCATAGTCGTCGTAGTAGTATAGTAGAAGTAGTAGTAGTAGTTGTGGTTGTTCTAGTAGTCGTAGTAGTAGTAGTACATGAAGTAGTAGTAGAAGTGGTAGTAGTAGAGTAGAAGTAGTAGTAGTCGTAGTTGTCGTAGTAGTAGTATTTGTAATTTTACTGGTATAGAAGTACTAGGAGTATTAGTATGGTTAAAAAGTAGTGATAGTATTACTGTAGTGCTTCGATAGTAGTAGTTAGTAGACGTAGTAGTAGTTGTTTTGACAATCAACAATAATTTCAAATAACTTGGCAGTATTTGCTATCGTTGTAAATAAATGAGGCATGCAATTTCAGTCAAGACATATTATATGTTATATTCAGGGCCGGCTCCAGGATAAAATCTTACGGGGGCGAAATCCGTTAGGAAATGTTCACGGACAAATTCGCGCCACGCGGTCAAATAGCAGCCCCGAAGTTGTTCCGTGAAAATCTTAAAGGGGGAGGGGCGAAATTTTCAGAAAACATTAAAATCATCAAAATTTTCATTACTTTGAAACAAAAGGGGCAGCTGCCCCCCCCCCCGCACCACCCTTGTTTATTTTAACAGTTTGTGTAGATATTTAAGCAAATAGTACAGGTAACTACCGACTCATTGGTTAAATCATGAGTAGGTGACCCCATTGCATTTTCGTAGGAAGAATGATGACAAACCCATCAGCAACATACCTATTTGATGAACTTCGCCTTAAAGAGTAAATATTTGTCAACAATTGGTTACGTTCTGCTTTCTTCTGCTTGTGTCTGTGATTGTGTAGCTTTGAAGAGCCCAAGTGCGGGAAAGTACTTACTGAACTCCGGTAGGCGGCGCTCCGACTCGCAGGATATGATCATCGACGGCTCTCGATTTACATATGACGTCAGCAATAACCACGAGAGACTAGTTACAAAAGGACCAATCAGACAAGAGTTATATTTGATGGTATGTAATATGATTCAATCCTAATATATTTGCAAATAGTGGCCAGATTTAGCTTCTGCCGTTTTGCCGTCCGGGACGGGCGTAAATATCCTCAGTGTATTTTTTTTTTTAATGTTAGGATATCAGCGGACGCTTCCTTAACCACCAGGACGCCTATCGAACCGCCGATCTATCTGACCGTCTTCAGTAAAAGAAAAATCGGTCTATCTTGGAGCCGTCGGTCATATAAGCGATCTCCCCCCGCTCCCCATGTAAGGCATATAGGGTGCTTCCACGCTGACCGTAATACCGTGGGAATACTAAGTAGCTTGCAATTGAAATTTCGTTGCTCAAATTTCCATTAATTGTCTTCAAATCGCCATGTTAAATTTATATTGTTTAGTTAAGATAGATAAACATGTATTCTTTAGTAAAATTAGGTAAAAGATGCTCTGATCAGCGCAGCTAAAATCGAATTTACATAGTGCTACGCTAGTAACAAATTTATGCTTGTTTTATTTTATCAATTATTGGTTTGATTCTGCCTTGGCAGGTTTGTAACGAGTTCACTAAATTTTGGCGTGGATCGATCACTGTAGCAAATATCAAATGGAACTTAGTCATGGAATACTGCTCGAGTCACTGTAGTGCAGCATAGAATGAATGTAGTATTTACAATAAAATTACATTTGGGCCGCAAATCTATTATTACTATAATCCATAAATCAATCTATCTAAACAAAATTATTGAAACTTCGTGGACAACTCTATAAGCCCTAGATTCTTTTGGTACGTGCGTTTTTGTGAGTTATATGGTGTGGTGCGTGTGTCGGTGCTGTGTGTTCGCTGTGTGTGGTGTGTGTGTGTGTGTGTGTGTGTGTGTGTGTATGATGTGTGTGTGTGTGTGTGTGTGTGTGTGTGTGTGTGTGTGTGTGTGTGTGTGTCATGATGTGTGTGTCCATATTGTGTAAGTATATTGTTGTTATTTTTTTTGTATATGTGTGTAATGTTTGTATAATTTATATTAAAGAATTGGACACTAATCAATTAATGCCAAGGGAATGTTTAAATATTTGGCAGTGGAATAAATATATGTACAATTTATGCTCCTTCCAAAAAAATTGCTGAAAATTTAGTTCAAGCGGTAACACAAGTTATCTGCTTCACTGAAGATGTGAATTTTGTTCAATACTCCACTCGTTTCACTCTAAGAACAAATTGGTCCTTTGAAATTTCTTTAGAACCATTCAGTCACAACAGGGACTCACATTTTCATAGCACCTTCTGCAGAGTGTTTTTCGCAATATCTTGACGTCAAAATGGTTCTTGAATGCACGAATGCTGTTGCAGTATGGTGGCTAGAAAAACAATCCTTCCTACTTCAAAATGAGCAGCTTGACAATACACCAAGATTGGTAAACTACTATTGTGGCAAAGTGGGACGTTTTAAGAACGCTCTTTTTCATGCCTCCCAATCTGAAGTTGCCTTATAGAGACATTTATGTTTTCAAGGTTGTCCGTGTTATTAGTGCATTGCGTGCGTGGCGTAGCATTCCGTGCGTCGTAAATACCGGTTTCCGTTACGCTGACTAGATTTTGATGTAAATAAAGTATGTACTATGAAGGCACAATGAACTGATTCAGATTTGAGGTTGATAAGGTCAATGGTCACAGGGCCAAAAACATGTCGATTTGCTCGTTACCGCATGGCTAATAACGGCGTGTTGGATTTTGATGTAACATGGGTGAAAGAATGTATTATAAGGCACCAAGTGAACTGCATTAGATTCGAAGTTGAAAGATCAAAAGTCAAATGTCCAGAGGCCTCAATACAATTTTGGGCTCATTAACTGATAACTTGGAGAATGGCTGGTCCAATATTTGATATTACTTAGGTGAAGCTATTGTATTTATAAGGCACCGATGAACTGATGAAGATTTCAGTGCTTTGAACAGGTCCAAAGGACACGAAAGGGTGGCCCCGCAAAAAAAAATAAACCTTTTGGGGTTTTTTGGGTCTTTTACAAAGAAAAAAAGTGTGTTTGCGTAACTGGCTTATTGATATTGAGTAACATGGGTGTAAGTAAAGTGCTTTAAAGGTACCATGGAGCTGGTGAGATCTTCAGAAGTGAAGAATGAAGAGTCACAAGCCCCATACAATTCATGTCTGATTGTTTATTAGGGCCCCTCCCCGTTTAAACCACCCGCGTGCTATTACTTAAACGGCTGATCAGATGATGTTGATGATGGTAACTCTGGGGTCAAGTATGGTTTATGAGGTTTTAACTGATGAAACTGTTAGATTTTGGAGTTGAAAGGTTAAGGTACAGGACTTGTATCGCATTAAGTTCACTATCATGGTAACCTAAACTACCTTAACAGAATTGAAAGACATGCAGATGCCATTCCAATTTTGGAATGAGACGGGGGTTTCGGAGGCATACCTCGATGCTCTAGTTTTAATTAAGGCAGGTTCACCCTGGCATCAATTAGTTTAATAAAAACAGAAAAAGTAGAGAAACATATTAAATTGAAAGTTTGGCGAAAAATCCAGCCAAGAGACAGAGTTAAGAATTTCAAAGTTTTAAATTTGTGACATCACATGCGAGCAGCTCCCCATATGTCATGTGATATAAATTCCTACAGAGCAGTTCTCCCGAAATTTAAAAAATGACTTTGGATACTCTGTGATTTCCAGCAGATATTATCTAGAAACATTATTTCCCCAGATTATTCATACAGGCTTCTATGAAAAGATACCATTCAATTCCATTTATCCATTAATTAAATGTTAATTATTGGATTTTTCTATGTACAGGCTGACTACAATGGGAGGTCTGCTTCGCATGTGATCGTCACATGAATCTAATAACCTTTTAAACTTCATAACTCTGTTATTCTCCAATGGTGAATTTTCGTACCAAGACTTTCATTAATATATTCGTCCTCAGTGTTTCTGGCTTTTATGAGACAATGCAACTTGATGTCAGGAATGCAACCTTGCTTTAAGGTTTTAAGAAGTTCCAGTATTCAGGTCATCGATTCTTCAGAAACTTGCGAAAAAAATAATAAACCAGGATCCGATGAGTAAGCGAAATTTAAGGAGTGTTGATGTGTTATGGCCCTTGAGAGTAGATGTGAAGTCAAATGCCTTACCTGTGTTTATTATCCTACAGGTTTATGTAACAAGAGACCAAACGAACGGTGAATTTACAGGCCCCGCGCAGTGTACTTCGAGTCTGAAAAGCAGCCTGCAACGCACGCTCTCTACGACGACCGACAATGATGACTACGGACCACACCCCCCACCTGAACAACAGGCGACATCCGGACGCCCTCCAGCCAACCACCAGGCGACCGACGCCCTACAACGCGGTGACGACAGGTGTGCAGTTCTCTGAACCAACAAGATAATGCATCCTCGACTCGCGAGTGAGTTATCGGAGTATGATCTAGGACTTGAGTGCGGATGGACAAAGTGGTAAGCAAGAAGTTGGTGGAGGTAGTCATTTGGTTGTGTGACAATACAGTCAAACAATTGTCCTCATGGCAGCCATCTGATTCTAAAGAGTCTGTCTCATATACATTCTGAGCAGACGGGCTTACCAGGTGTTGTCAAAAATATAAATCTTTATTATCTCACGTCCGCACCATAATTTCTCTACCTAGGCAGACCCCAAATATGGGTAAATTCCAGGTTAAATGACCTCATATATATCTTAATTAGTTTAGAAGTTATAAATAAACAGAACTAATTTGCGGCTATCTTGTAAAAACAGTATTGTTCGCGTTAAAAAGGATTTTTTGTTTATGACCATCCTTGGTTTATGGAGTTAATCCGTTGGAGACGACATTGAACGAAAGTTCGAGTTTTTTTAACGTAGTGACACCTACTGAGCTTTGAGTATGTCAAGAGTATTCTATCCAAATAAATGGCCGAATTAATTCAACCCATGGCAGTTATGTCCTTGCGGAACACACTCATCCCTATTACCCCACCCGTCGATAGCATGTAGAACTGGAGGTCCTGTGTTGCAGAATGAAATTGTTGTTACAACTCACCACTGTGTAAAGATAACCTCTATGGTAGAGAAGGAAAAATAACAAACTTGGACCATAAAAAACAAATTTTGTTCAAGCAAAATGTTGTCATATCAGTGTTCTTTATGATAGTCCAGAATATAATTACCTAAAGAGTTAAAAATAAATGATTAAGATATCACGAATTTGCCCAATCTTCTTTAAGAAAATCTTTGAAGGTCTTCCAAAATGACATTTCAAGGTCTCCTAAATATCATGACTGGCCATTTGAGCAAGAGCAATAATATCCAATTGAAACCGCTAAATCCGGGGGGGGGGGGTGGGGGCGGCGGGGGGGGGGGGGGACATGATCCCCCCAAACTTCGCGATTATTCCGCCGCGCAAAATTTTTCACGTTCGCATATGGCTTTTACTTTCAGTCCGTGTCATCATTTTAGACGCATTTTCGCAAGAATCAGAACGTACCGCTGGACGTGCACTTACAACACTGCAGTCGACTTTTCTAGCATGCATGCACTCCAGAATGCTCAAAAAAATGTGATTTGTGTAAAAATCAATGCAAATTGTGTTTTCAGCCAAAATCATACAATGTGTGATTAATTCCTTGACTTTAACTGGTAGAAATGGATAGTTTATGCTGTTATTCGATCGCAAAAAAAAAGTCCCCCGACAAAGTTCAGCAAAAAAACGCTAAAAAACAAAAGGTCGAAAGAAACCAAGAAACATAAGAATTTCACAAAACAATAAATGGCATAAGAAATAAACTTCTGATTACGGCAAATATTTTTTGTCATAATTGCCAGAATATGTCAAAAGAATATTTTCACCACAAACTTAGCATTCTAACAAAGCTATTTTATAGTTGAGTTATACCGGCAAAAATATATTTTATTCATAAATTTACAATAATTCATTTATAAAAAATATAAAATCAATGTATATTTTTTTTGAATCTTATTATTATAGACAGTGTGTAGATTACGTCCACGTTCTAGGAACAGGCAAGCCAGCGGAGGCGTGACCGGAAGATGTTGG